>VYZR01033966.1:48950-71670 GCA_013400675.1 Oxylabes madagascariensis
TTTTTTTTTTGTTTTTTTTTTGTGATTGAGTGAGTGAGTTACATGCAAACTTCTGCTTATCTGATGGTGGTTTGGGACATCTCTGCTACAAGCAGGATGGCAAGAATCCAGCCCCAGGACATGGCTGGATTCTTGGAAGTGTTCAAGGCCAGGTTGGATGGGGCTTGGATCAAGTTGTTCCAGTGGAACATGTCCCTGCCCATGGCAGGGAGTTGGAATGAGATGAACTCTTTCAGCCTAAACCATTCTGGGATCTGTGGTGGCTGTTGAAGGGCGGTTTCCAGTTGCTGGGAAGCAAAGAAGACTCATGAAAACTCCCCAAAGCCTTGCTGGATTGGGCTGCAGATGCATTGTGAAGCAAGAGGATCCCTGGCACTGCAAGGAAGAGTGAGGCTGCTCAGCTGGGGAGAGGGATGATCAGGTTAGGAGATTCCAGGAACAACTCTGAAACAGCAGGTTGGGTCTGCTGGGAACTCAGGTGAAGGGGGAGATGGCAGGTGGATGTGAGGTGACAGATCCCCAGGTTAATCCCGGATGCTGGCATGGCTTGGAGCAACCCCTGGGGCTGCAGGTGGGACACGTTTGTCACTTCTGGGCTCTGGGAGGTCTCTGCTCCCCTTCTCTCCTCCACTTCATCATGTCGTATTACCGTTCCTGACATGTCACTCAATCAGGGTGCGCTCCAACTTCAGGCTTGTTGCCCTTGCAGTCACAAGTAGGACAATGGTAAAATTTGGTTATATATCATGCAGTTGTGCTATGCTTAAATGTGCTTTATTGTTAGTCACTTCAGATGTAGATGTCTGTGCAGGGAAGATAAGTGTCCTGGCCGGGTTGCCCAGGGTATAATCAAGAAAGATGTGGGTTCTCCTGGGGCATCAGCCACCTCACCCTAATGCAGGCACCCAAAATAGAGCAGAGAGCCATCCCTGATCCCCAGCTCCTGGATGGGGCATTTCTCAGCTACCTGAAAGGCTGTTTAGTAATTTCCATCCTGAAAGGAAACCTTAGCACAGGTTTGAGCCTTTCCCAGATTGCCTGTGTCCCAGAGATGCAAAGAATGACAATGGTTTCTACATTCCAATCCTGTGTTTGCCACACATAGCTGAGCCAGTGTGACCCATGCAAACTCTGCAGCCATAACCTGACCTAGAATATCTTGCAGAGCTCTCCCTCACCTCAGGCACTGGCCACACCACATCCTACCCTTGTTTTGCAGTGCCTAATTACTTTCTAGCGTGGGAGGAGCTGGAGAACATGCTGGAGTTGTTCATCCAGCCTTTGTGATTTGCTTTGGTATTTGTAAACACAGTGAGGATGTGATCTGTGATGCAAGGGCAGGTCAGTGTGGAGGCCTTGGGTTGAGTAATGCCTTCCTCTGTGCACGTCCAGGCTGCAGAAAAGGACTGGAAAGCCCATGAGGAGGAGAAAGGTGAGTCCTCCTTAGGTGGTAGAAGCTTACAGAGAGCAAGGAAAGAGGTCTTTCTGGAGGGAACAAGGCCATCCCCAGGTAAAACAATGCTAGAAACACGTAGATAATTTTTTATTCCTTTCTGTGCTTGCTACACTGGGATTTTTCTAAGGAACTTTGGTATGGGCTGAAATACTTTGCAGGATGTAAATTTGCTGTACCCTTGCTCCTCTCCATCCTTCTTGGTTGGTACTCTGGCATTGATCTGACCTAGTCAAGGCTTTTTTTATGTTTCTAGTCTTTAAGCTCTTCCTGTGGAGAGTAAATCTCTTGAGTCAAATCACCACTTGTGTGCCACACAAAGGATGTGTGGAATATGCATGAGGCTCTTTTTCCAAATGTTAATGGTTCCTGGGTTGTCTCCTCCTGCACAGCCCAGAAAAGCCTTTACTGGCAGGAGCTTCTAATCCAGCACTAGATTCACACCCTCATAAATGCCTAGTTTGGAGCAAGTTTATTTTCTAAGGAAATAATTGTCATGTTGCTCTTAATCAGTAAAAACTTTGTTGTGTTTCCTCTTCCAATAGCTGTTATGCTTTCTTGGGCACTACTGCGTTGTTTTTTGGCATGAAGTCCTGATGATTTTATGTGCAGCCACATAAATACATATATACACACATATACACAGTGGTGCAGAGTGGCAGCTTCCCTGTGCTGATATCCCATTTCTGGTATGCCCTGTTTGCAGCTGGGCCATGTGCACCTGCTCTGTCGGGATGTGGATCCCTGGGGATGCTGAACAGCCCAAAAACTCCCTTGGGGATGCTTTAGATTGGTCCTCAGGCACTGTTTGTCCTTGCAGGTCCAGAGAATGAGCCCGATGCCAACAAGTTTTCTGGGCAGTGCCCTCCGGGGCACTTTCTTCTTCGCATATGGCCTGTGGTGGTCTGTGCGGTACCCCCTGAAGTACCTCAGGAAGAAAGGTGATGCTGAGGGCCAGCTGAGCCGTGGAAGCACAGAGGTCTTTGAAGGCACACTCAAAGCTTTCTTTGCTCTAGTAGGTAAGAGAGGGTGATGATGAGTCTCTGTCCCCATATCTACTAGCAGAGCAGCAACTATCTCCCATAACACTGGGCCAGTTTGTAGTGGGAAACATCTGGCATGGGAGGGCTTGGAGACATGCTTGTGGCATGCCCTGGGATGAGGAGCTTGCTGTCGTTCTCCTGGGCAAACACCACTGCGGCTTCATACCTGCAAAGGAGCATTCATTCAGGCTTGTCATTTCCCCATGTATAAGGAAAAGTGACCTTTCCTCTCTTTGCCCAGGGATACTGGTGGAGCAGTTTGTCCCCACTGGTCCCCACCTGCAGCTGTACAGCTCCAAGACGCACAGCTGGACTGACCTCACCCACTGGCACTACTCCACCATCTACCTCTTCTTCCTCCTCTCTGGCATCACAGACGTGGTCTCGCACTCCCCGCTCAAGCTGCCCCCTGGCTTGGACCGGCTCTCGCTGTCCCTGGCTCTGCTTGTGGAAGGTGAATTGCACCTGGTGCTAGAGGAGAAGGGGACATGGAATAAGGAATTGTTGCAGTGCTCATGGGTGTGACAGCTCCTGGGCAGTCTGAGGGCCACAAAGGCAGACCTGGAGGGGATGTGGATGCACAATGGCACTGGCTATGTGACAAATGGCCCTCCCTGCTCCTCCTAAATATGGATCCAGCCATAGGTGAATGCCACAGGGGATGCTTGAAGGATCTGTGCTTCTGGTGGCCAGCAGCTGGAGTTACAAAAAGGTGGTCATCCACCCACTTTGGTTGGATGCAGAGGGACAGACTCTGATACAAAACTCCCCACCACCTTTTGAGCTCAAGGTGCCCATCCCTGTGCTCCTCCTGCAGCCCTGGCTGGGACACAGGGACCCCCATAGGTACAGGGGCACAGGGATTCCCACAGGTACAGGGGTTCCTCGGGAGCAGAGCCAGTGCTGAGGCTGCCTGGTCATTGCAGAGGGAAGGTGGTGACAGCAGCTGGTGGCTCTCTGGTTCTTCCCCCCAAGGCAGATCATGGCAAGGCCTGGAGCATAAGAGTGAGTTTTCAGATGATTTTTTAAGAGAACAAATCCCAGAGTGTCCTTGGCTAACACAGGGTGGATCTTGGCAGGTTTGCTCTTCTGTTTCCGTGACTATAGCAATGCTGTGCTGGACCAGCACCTCTACTCGCTGCTGGCCGTGGCTATCTTTGCTGGAGCCTTCTGTGCCCTCCTAGAGGTGTTCCTCCGAGACCATATCATCCTGGAGATCTTCAGGACCAGCTCCTTCCTTCTCCAGGGCTCTTGGCTTTGGCAGGTCAGTGTGTATCCAGTGCTCTCCTCAGATCTTTGCACCCAGGAAGGCGAGTGGAGTGGGGCTGCTCTGCCCCTTTAGGCACATCTGTTGGGGTTAAACTTGTAGGCTGTTCAAATATCTTTGTAAATAAGAAAAGGAAATGAGGCTCAGTGCCAGAGCTGCCATAGTGAAGAAGTGCATGTGTAATGTAGCAGCATGGACAGACCTGGAAATGAATGGAAAATGGAAATTGGAGCCCACAAGGGAAGGAAACCACAGTCATGAATTTTTATTAATTTTATTAGGTCCATTTTCTTCCTCTGTTTGTTCTAAGTAACTGGAAACATCTCGAAATCTCTCATGTAATTGACCAGCTTTTGGCCTAGGGGGAAATGCACAGACTGGCAATGTCACCTTTTTCCAGGATGCTGGGTTTGCACTGCAAGCCCTAAGGATTGTCTGCAGAGAATCCATCTCCTCCTGACACCCTTGTGTCAGTGGTTGAGGAAGCCAAGGGCAGTGCCCCAGGTGTTACTTGGGGTTGTGGTGCCTCCACAGTCAGCTGCAGCAGGTGGGCTAAAATCAGGAGGAAAACAGGAATGATGTGCTAAAGCCTGACTTATTTTTTGTCTATGACCAGATTGGGTTTGTGCTGTCCCCTCCATGGGGAGGACCAGGCTGGGATCAGAGCGACTCCAGCAACCGCTTGTTCCTCACCATGTGCTTCTGCTGGCACTACTTGGGTGCTCTCGCTGTTGTGGCCANGGAGTCAAGCCATCATTCAAAGCTTCTGGTGGCTGTTGCTCGCTCTGGTGTTAATGGGGAGAGGGTTTTGTACAAAGCTGAATGTACAGAGTATCTGTGATCACCAATAAAGTGCTTTAAAACATCTTCTCCATGGATCTCTTGAACACCATGCTGCAGGCTGAGGCAATGTTGGCTTCAAAAGGGTTTGGACGGTGGATGAAATATCTGAAGGGCAGGACTGTGTATGTTTTAATGTGGACAAATCTGCCCAGGGAAGGATGGGTGGCCAGTGGATGCAAAGGATGGAGAGTAGCTGCTCTCTTGCTTGTTTATTATCAGAAACAGAGTTAGGCATGTGAGTCAGGGGTCTGGTGTTCCTGGAAGATGGGATGTTTGCTGGCCAGAGGGCTCAGCTGAAAGAGAGACCCTTAAAGAAAAATGATGTTTTCAGCTGGCTGGGGCTGGGTGTTTGGTCTTGGTAAGTCTCTGAGAGCCCTGCAGTGATCTCAGTTTTTCTCCAACACCTTTATTCCCCCCTTGGAGCTGGTCACTTCCAAACAAAAGCTTCCAGTTAGGGGTGTCTGCCTTGCTGTTGAGGTCTCCTTTTTTTTGCAGCAGAACAGTGTAGGGAGATCCTTCCTGCAGGGAGATTGAGAACAAAACTGAATTTAAAAGACAGCATTAGGAGGATTAGTGCAAGAACATCACTAATTATTGTCCTAACGTTCATCATCAGCATCCAAAATGTTTGTGCCATGCCATTGGCTGAGGGCTGGGCTGGGTGAACAGGGGAGAACAAACAGCATTGATTTTATTATCTTCCAACACCTTTACTGTATTCCCCTAAGAAATGCAAGAGCCAGTTTAGTCTGAACACATCCCTGTTGTGCTGCACAGGCTGGGAGGAAAGAAAAATTCCCCCTGGCTCAAACCAGTTGCAATTCCCAATTCAATGGGAGCTCCCTGGAAGAGTGAGTACTGTCTATTTAACTTTTTATTTTGTATTTTATTTTTATTTTTGTATTTTATTATTATATTTTCTCCTTTTGGAGCAGGGCTGGAAGAAGACCAATGCTTTGTGTCCTGAAAAAAAGCCTTGAGGAGCAAAGAAAATCAAGTAAGTGCAGTATTTTGGGCTCCTGCGTTTGGCACCCACACACAGAGGATGGTTAATTGGGATTCTGAAGCAGGCTGCCCTCCTGAGCAATGGTTTCTCCAGGGTCTGGTTGCCTTTAAGTTGGGCTGATGTGGATCTCCAGTACTGTTGGGAGAGCTTGTGTTGTGCTCCATGGAGGTGATGTGCTCCCATTGTAAATAATCTTCCTGGGACTAGAAGTGCGGCCATTGTGTCAAGTTGTTATAGACTGGCTGCCACTAATGGGAGGCTCAGTGCAGAGGTTACAACTTGGTGTACTGAGCTGGGATTGAAAAGAAGGGAGAAGCCAATCTCTTTCCCCTTTGATCAACTGATGTTACTTTTTTCCTGGGTTTTTTTCTGCCCAAATGTTATCTTTGCAGTGCTGAATCTCTTACTGAGGGTTTTGCTGCATAAAGTGTTGGTTTTGTTGGTGATATTTCTCCTTTCTCTGAATAAATATAAGTAAAAATTATAAATGTAAGCAAATAGTAATCATCCTGCTGTGTGTTTTAACAGGTTCAGTGGGATCACACTCCAAGCCCAAGAGGGTTTCTTTGAAGGGGTACCCAAAATTACCTGTTACCATGTTAGGTGATAGAACTGCCTCATATTTGAGATATGACTAATGTTCGTCATGTCAATAGAGTAGAAAGAAGACATGAGGTTGTTGAGGCTGTGGCTATGTTTGTTGAACAGTACCCAGCTATCCTGGGTGTGGGATTGATATTTCCTGTAACATCTTCTCTCCCGGTGAAGCCTGAAGGGAATAAAACGCATTGAGTAGAGAGTCAGCCCAGGGCAGGGGGTTGGAATGAGATGACCTTTAAGATCCCTTTCAACCCAAACCATTCTGGAATTCCGTGACTAGACAAGGTGCAAGTGATCAGTAAAGTCCCCATTGTCCACTCAAAACCATTGCTGGTTATGTGCTGTGGACACAGGAAACCCTGAAATAGGTGGGAGCTGGGCACATGTTCCATTGCAGTCCCTGCCTCTCCAAGGTGGGTTAGGATGTGTGCCTGGGTGAGTTTAACTACTGGGGACCTCATTATTTATCATACACAGACCTGACAGACACTGTTCCTGTTATTTTCTGACAGAACATTCAATTCCTTGCGTAGCTCCTGTGGTCTGTCTGTGCTGTTGGTCCCCAGGGAGATGCAGAGATGTGGATGGATTTTTTTTTCCATGGCATGTGGGCTGTGATTCCCTGAAAATACCTTGGCCAGAAAGCAATGCTCTGTCTCTTCTTTGTTCCACACATTGTTAAGCTTTAAATCATGCTGCACAAGCCAGGATCTAAGGTAATTCTTACCTGCATTTTACCTTTTTTCTTGCTGATGGGCATGCAGAAACACCAAGATTGGTGGCTTTGATGACAAATATTCTCTGCTGCACATTTAAATTTGGAGAATTGATTGAGGTATTCAGAACACATGTGCTAAAGTGTCTGGAAGGACACTCCAGATTAAGTTCACAAGTTGTCTCACAGCAAGGGCTGGGAGAATGTCATGGTAAGTTTTCCCATTTCCACAGTCCTCTGCTGCTGGTAAATGCCAGAAACAGGCTTTTATCCTGGAGAAAATGGTCATAGAAGCCTTTGGAGGACGGCTGGGTGTTATTTGGGTATCCTCCTACCTCAGCCAGAGGGAAGAGAAACTTCTTGAGATCATATGGAAAAGTGCTGCTTTACAGTACTTTACTCAGTACTCAGATCTGTATGCAAAACTTTTTATTGTTGTTGCTGAGAGATTTGCTGGAGATTCATGGTTTGAAGAGTTGAAATTAGCACTTTAAGCACCACTAAAATCTATTGTTTCAGCCTAATTATTAAACTTAGCTTCCAAACTTAGTGCAATTGCTGTTCAGAGGACAATTGGATTTTCTAGGTCACTCATCTCTTCCAGAACTTATAATTTTTTATTACTTCTTCTTCTTCTTTTAAAATCTTAATGCATTTCTTGCCTAGTAACTCAAGTGATTTAAGAAACAACAGTCACCAGTACGTGGTTATTTTCCTCTGAGGATGCACAACCTGGATCTCATCCAAGGCTGTGGTGAGGCTGCACCTTGAATAATGTGTTCAGGTTTGGGTCCTTCACTACAAGGAAGACATCGTGGTGCTGGAGATTGTCCAGAGAAGGGAACAGAATTGGAAAAGTGCTGCCAAGGAGGGGGAAGTTTTCCAGCTCTGGCTGAAGTAGTTTTCTTGAGAAGCTGGAGGTCCTTGGATGTGCCTTGGTGGTGATCATGAAGTGTTTGGTGGAGAGGAGTCGGCTCCTGCTTCAAGGATGCCCTGGGTTCCCACAAGAGTTACATGGTGTAATAGGGGTGATAAACCCATTATGTATTTCCATTGTACGTCGTGAAACTTCAGACCACCAAACAGTTTGCTGAATGTGCATGTATAATGAGGTGCTCAAATATAATGGATCTTAAGAGTTAGAGTGACATTATTGAAAAATACACAGTTTTCCCTTGGATGTATCATCTGTGGAGTCTCGTAGTACTCACATCACTCACCTCTCTCCTGACATGTCTATGAATTCCTGGCAGGTGTTTCTTTTTCCAGTACTGCTTTGAAAATAAATACCAGTGACTGTGTTTCGTAGGGGGGAAATAAAATTTAAAAATCCAGGTGTGCCAACATGTTTCACCAAACAAATTGCCCTGTTTATTAACCTTAATAATATTTCTTTTCCCTGCAGGCCATGGGGAGGTTTGTGCACTGTGTGAGTACTGAGGCTAGTGTGTAATGGCTAATAGCTGGCCTGGAGGCCTCACAGTTATAAATAATCCTAATTATAATTTTATAACTGATATATAACTAATTATATAACTCAACCAGTTTGGGCCGTTGGGGAGCCGGTCTAGGCCGCTGGGAACATGGGCCGCCATTGGCCAGTTAGCCAGGTGGCAACCTGATTCAGGCAATCAGGACCAACCGCATGGACTTTCCAAACCACATAAGGAGAACAGCACTCAATAAAAGTTGGCTGTTCTCGCATGAACTTTGGTGAGTTCCATTGCGTGCCTGTCTCCGAAACTGCGACACTTGTGTTAGGAGGCCTCATTGTGCCCACTTTCTGCTGGTTCTGAGAGTTCACTTGAAGCATCCTTTTCAGCACAGTGGAGTCTGGTGAGATAGTTATTACACATTCTACTGATTTCCAGACAGCAACTTGGAAACACCTTTGGTGCAACTGTTTAAATCTGGTGAACCTTTTGTCCTCAGGACACCTCAGCAAACCTGGGCTCTTCTTTGGAGTCTCCAAAGAGGAGAAGCCTCTGCAACAGCAGCCAGGCTTCTCTCTGCCTTCTTGCCTCAGTTTAGAAAAGTTTTTCCAAGGCTTAGTATCATTATCCAGTACTTTCCTCTGGTTTGACTGTGTGTGCTGGGTAGAGATATCCACATATGGTGATACTGTAGTGGGGGCAAGAGTTACCTGGATTAAAAGATGAGTTACCTGGATTTGATCCATAAGCTGCCAGCACTACTTGGAAACCTAGCTTAAGTCATCAAAAGTTCAGCAAAACCTGAAAAAGCTGCTCTCCAGAGTGGGTGCTGGGATGGTCAAAGAACAGCAGTTGCCTCTTGTTCACCTTCCCATACTGGTGAGTTCAATTGCCCCTCATTTCTCAGGGTTATAATGTTGGAAAATAAAGTATGTAGTTCTTTCATTGATGTGTGAGTGTAGTAGAGAGATGTTATTTGAATCTGTCAAATTACATATATTTTATTTGATTTGCAGCATATTTGTGATTCATCTGATTCATCTGTTCTGCTGACCTCATGTGTTGCCCTACAATGTGCTACCACTGCTCCATCAGCTGCTCCATCACCGGGTGAGTGCTGTCACTGCCATGAACGGGTGGAAAAAAATGTCCTTTCTTTCTGGGTTTAGGTGGTTCTTTTTTCCCCCTCTGGGCTGCTGGCATATGATGGACATGGTGCAGCTCTTGTTTCTTCCTTTGTTTCTTCCTCAGTGGGAGACTCTATTTGCAACACAATGGACAAAACCCACCTAATTCTGCAATTTATCAGAAAAAAAATTCTACCTGGCCAAGCTGTGGCACAGCTCAGGTGAGGGCTGGGTCCTAACTACACCTTGGGCCCCAGCAGTGTCACAGAAACAGAAATTTTTATTCTTAAATAAATGTGAAACTGATTTAGTTTATCTTGAAATTGAAAGTATTTGTTTTAAATTGTGTTATGTTCTACACAAGGGCAGGAGTTTGAGTTTGTTTGGTTTTAAAGAGAGTTTTAGTTGGGTTTAAAAGAGAGGTTAGGGGTTTTAAAAGAGGGAGTTCGGGGTTTAAAAGAGAGAGTTTTTTAGTTTTAAGAAGTTTTTTTATTGTGCTGTAGTTCTGCTTTAACCTAATGTTGTATCAAACATTTTTGTTACAGAAGCCTTTGGAAGATGGGAGCAGAAAAGAGAAGTTGGCTCAAAATCCTTGTGTTTCCTAGGGATCCAATGAAGAATGGAAGGTGCTTAGCTGCTGGTTTTAATTATTGACTGAAGGAAAACTAAGTTATCATGTACATATACACAGTATAGTTTAAGTTTCCTGATGTTCTGTTGCAAATTCCAAGTAAAATTTGGATTTAAATCACAAAATAAGAACTGGAGATGCACTTCCCAGCTTAACTCCTGGAGGCACAGCTCTAGAGTTTAATTAACCAATTGATTAATTATCACTTGAGCACGTGGATTACTTGATTGAGCTTCTGTAGAAACCAGTTGTATATTTTAGACCAGCTTTAACAGCAGAGCTGGAGCCTCTCAGACAGCACTGGGTGTGTAAACGTGACTGTAAAACTGTTATGTGGGCAAAATCCTGTTCCTCTTTGGGTAGAGAATGTTTATTCTGTGTTTTGTGTTTAATTGTGAAGCTTCTCCTCTTCCAATTAAACATCCTTAAACTAATTTTTAAAAATAAAAGTAAAAATCAAGTAACTTTTGCTTTACTTTTAACTTTTGCTTTAAGCTTTGCTTACTTTTATTTTCACTTATTGTTATTTACTATAATTTTCACCTTTTTTATCTTCAGTTTTTTACTTATTTTTTCTTTTTAGTTATTTTTATTTTCAGTTATTTCTATTCTCACTTCTACTTTTTAGTTTTAAAATAAAAATATATTTAAAGACAAAAAAATAAAAAAATCCAAACACTGCCAGTTCCCCCCAGACTTGTCCCACCCCAGCCAAAATCCAAAACGCTGAATAGGTTCTGCCATGATGTTTACCACTGTAGAAATGAAAATTGCAGTCTCTCTTCCTCTCCTAGAGTTTATACATTAATAAAAAAGACCCCCCCGCCCAGTAAAAGAAGTAACACATCAACTACCTGGAAGTGTGTTCCTCTGGTGTATTAGGCATCCAAAAACACAGAATATCAAAACTTCTTTCAAATGAGCCAAATTCTATGTCCTTCATCAGAAAAAAATCACCATGATTTCCACACTGAAGCTCCTTTATTCAGCAAGATATTCCAAATATACCAGTAAAGTGTTGTAGTGGATGGACACATCCCAGGTTATATATAGTTTATATATATATATATATATATATATATATATTTGTCTTGGTTTGGAAAGACAGGTGTCTGCTACGGAGGGCAGGGCATCCCCTGGAATGAAGAATGTCACCCCNAGCCACTCCACCCCACTGTCAGCATCCGAAGGCTCAGTCTGATTGAATGAGAGTTTTCCCTCCCCCGCTGTTACATTCCCCCCTGTACTATTAATTCAGCCCAAGTTGTATCCTCCCACCTAGTTGTCCATCTTGCCTTAGACCATGTCCCTTGGTACAGAATGTTCTTTGTCCCTCCTCCTACTGAGGGGTCAATCCTGCCTTGTCCCAACCCCTTGCATTGGAAATCCCCTGGAAATCCCGTTCTTCGAAGCCCCATTGGTTGGTTCAGACTGCTTCCCTCCCTCCTGCACCTCTTTATTGGTTTAGGTGTTGTAAATCCCGCCTTGCACTCCTCCCCAGTCCTTTCCCTATTGGTCGAAAATTTGTACGCGCCCCTAAAATCTTCACTGTATAAAAGTCTCTGCACACCAGGGCTCAGTGTCTTTCATTCCTGGACTCTCCTTGGAAACCATATGAAAGACCTCTCTCTCATCCTTGCTTCTGCCTGTGCCTCAGTACATCACAGTGCCATAGAGCCTATGCCCAGCTCTCCAGTGTGTCAGATCACTTCTGAGAACAGCCCACTCTCCACGCGTTGCCAGGAGCTAGCTGGTGAATCTGGCCCTGCATCACCCCGCCGTCACAAGCACCCAGTGCTTCTTAGCAACTCAATGGAAAAAAATTCCACAGGTAACAAAAAGGAAAGAAAAGGAAAGAAAAGGAAAGAAAAGGAAAGAAAAGGAAAGAAAAGGAAAGAAAAACCCCACCCCCCAACTATATATCTATCTATCTATCTACTTATATGTATACATACGTACATATATGTATAGTCCGTAAAAGTAAAGAATCCTTGAACATCCTCAAATACCCAGTGTCTTGAAAAAATATGAACTGACAGCACAGTAATAAATGCATCATCTAAACCCAGAGTGTGATTCAGAGCACGATTCAGAGCACAAACTGGGCCATTGGAAATTCAAGTGTTCTCTGCTTTTTTAAAAATAAACTTGAGCAAATAGGCCTGAAATTATATTACAAGGACTTTTCTCATCTGTGGCTTGTAGTTCTTGATGCATCATCCTGAAAAATAAAGGATGTTTCAAGTTCAAACCAAAAAGCTGGTTTTGGTGTTCACTCTCAAATAAGGAGAAAGCAATAACCAAAAGGCAAAACAAACAATATTCCCAGAACTATGAGCAGAGCACCAAATACATAATTTGTACAAAAAGGATTATTAAATAACTGGAATAGCTGAAGGTTGGATCTATGACCAAGCCTTGGGATAGTCTCAGTCTAGTTCTTGATTCTCAGTACCTGGAGTGAGCTCCAGTCATTTACTTGTGTCACCAGCAAGGGGTAAACCCAAAATTCAGCTCTCAAAAAAACTCAAACCACCAGGAATCCATCCCAGCAGAGAATGGCTGGATCATTACTTTACCTGCAGTTTATTTCTTTTCCAGTATCCAAATACTCACATGGCCGTAAGGAGTGTTTCCTTCCTCGTGCCTGCTGAAAATTCATGTCCATGATTTCATCTTCACAGGATAACACAAAATCTAAAACAGATTATCCTGTTACATCCAAAAAAATGACACCAAAAGGTGGCACAGTGAGGGCTGAGCCCCAGAAAAAGAGCTGCACACAAATAAGTTTGCCCACAGGAGGAAAAAAGGACTATATTTCCCTGTGGGCTCTCTCAAGGTGAAGTAGGGATCCTCCTTTAGACTTTCCTGGCCTCAGATAATCACATAGTTTTTCCTGCCCCAAAACCCATGGCTAGGGGCAGGAGAGCTGCTGCTGAAAAAGGCAGTGTAATATTTGACCACCCAGAGACCTGCTCTGACCCAAGCTGGGAGTTCAGTGTGATGCTCTCCAGAAGTTCCTTCCTGCCTTCATTTCTCCATGGGCCTGCACCAGCTGCAGGACTATTCCCTGCCAGACCACCACACTGAGAAAACAATTATTCCTCCCCTTGCATTTTTGAGGCAGCACCAGCCCCGGGAGAAGCAGCCCCACTCTGTTCTCCACTGCAGGAAGCAGAGGCCCTGGTCAACACAAAGGAGAACAGCCCATCGCCTTCGTACATACACCCTGCCAACCCAGGCAGCAACACAAAAAGCCCAATCTGTAAGGCCTTTTTTCAACCAAGTTGCTCTGAGAACAGGCCCTGTGCCAGATGTTCAGCAACACACCCTGGAAGCACCAAGCCCAGCTCCAGGATGGTAGATCTTTACCAAGTCCCCATCCCAGCAGCCGCCCAGGGAGCAGCTGAGGGAGGCAATCCTTCTATTCAGAAGCCTTTACACCACTTTCTCCTTGCAGATGTTTCCTCTGAAGTGCTTGTGCTTTCAGCTAAAAAAAATAAATCCACCCTGACACCATCCAAGAGACCAGAGTTTCCCTCTTTTTTGAGGTTGCCACAGACAGAGCTCTTCCTCTCAGAGACCTTGCAGGAAGATACACCAAACAGCTGCTATGATATAATCCAGAAGGGGTATTAAATTCAACCATCTGCATCTCCCTTACCCCTCACTGACACTGTCCAGAGCACCAGAACTAGAAGCACCCTCAGCCTCTTCATCATCAGAGCAGTATGTTTTACAGGGAGAGATTCTTCACAACCACACACACATGGGATGAGCAGGAAGTTCAAAGCCAAGAGTAAACACATTCAAGGTCTCAGGTTTTTCACTTCCTGCTGCACAGTCAGGCAGAGAAAAGCCCCTGGTGTGCAGGCAGGGACTCAGAGGAGAGAATAGATGTGCTCCCTGCCAGGGAATGTTCCCAGGAAGCAGGTGAGGAGGAGGAAGGAAATCCCTGCTTTCACATGAAACAGGTGAGGCACTCCTGAGAAGTTCCAGCCTCCAGCCCAGGTCCAGAGGATGGATTTGGACCAGCTCATGTTGCCATAGAGACTGCAAGAATGTTGGGGATGTCAGGAGGATCATCCTCAGGTAAACTGACTCCCCTTGCTCCTTCTGCTCTCACATTCAGGAATCATGGGGAAATCTAAGGCATGGAAACAGAACTTTGGCTAAGGCTCCTACTTTCCCACAGCACAGGTGGACTGTGGGACCCAGAGCTCCATGAAGCTCTAACATGGGAAGATGTGGAAGCATTCAGAAAACTGGGATATCCCCAAGCTGTTCCAGTCAGACACAGCAATTCAGGTATTAAGTTCCACAGACTGTCCCATCACCTCGTCCCCTTAAGTGTCTTTACCCCCTCCCACTGACACATATCATGGTAAGGTTTTGGGGAAATGGGACCACTTCCCTCAGGTCCAGCCCCTCCCACCACCTTCAGCCCCCCACTCCAAGCACCAGAGTCTATTCAGAGATGGGCCCAGGGAACCTCCCTGATGCCATCCAGAGACTGATGGTATTAAACAAGCAGCTCATTCAGCCACAGCCTGTTCTCAAATTGCTCTCAGTAATGCAGTGCTGCTGAAAATAATATTTTTCATTAACCCATGCTGGCAGCACACACAGAGAGCCTCCAGGCCAGGGGTTAAGAGCTCCTGCTGCAGAGCACAGTCTCCACAGAGGTCACTGGTAAATACAGCAAAATGCTCACGTTTTTAACCCACTTACTCCTGCAGAACCACACACACATGAATTAAACCCTTATCTCTGTCCGATGCTGTGCTCAGCAGAATCTTCTCCCCGCCTCTGCAGCAAAGGTACCAGTGCCTGCTGGGATCAAAATGTGACTTTATGGAGAGGCACCCAGAAGATTAAGGATGCTTTGACTCCTGCACTGGGGGAACAGCTTTTGAGCCTGCTGCTTTACAGTTCCCTGAGACTTCCATCCCATTATGCTGCTAAGGATCACAGCCAGGGTGATCTGCATGTGGTCCCATTGAGACCTGAAAGTTTTTAGAAGACATAGAAGAGTAAGGTAGGGAAAGCAAGGGTGAGCGGAGCCGTTCCTGCTGTCTTTTTCTGGCTCATCACTGTTGCCCCTCGCTGTACAAATCTGGTAGCCTTTGTCACCACAACAAAGCCACTGATGCCACTGTCTGAGTTGCACCTGCTCCGGAGACCACCCAAATTCCTGTGTGGTGGCATCAACTTTAAGCACCACACTCATGCTGGACCAAAAGGACACCTCACCTATTGGGGTTCCTCGTCCCCAATAACTCTGAGGGTCCAGCCTTTGCAGAGAAATGGCTTATAATAATTAGTGAGACAGCATGATCGAGTATGTCTTGAAAAATCAAAAGGGTTTTAATAACAGAAAGAAAATAATACAAAAACAATAAAGAAGCCGTGCACAGTGTAGAAACATGTTCATACACCTGCTACAACATCTCGAGAATGCCCGTTTCTCCTTTGTTCTCTGTTCTTTTCTACTTAATGATCGGGGATGGTTCAATTGGCATCCTGTCAATTGCAAGGGGTGCAAGGTTTGAATGGCAAATAGAGAGTCCAACAGGTGCTTTTCTCTTGGCATTGAGCCAGTTACTGTCAAGAGAGCAAAGAAGTTTCTGGGCCTTTTACCTTATAAGAAGTACTTAGATGTGGGGTGCATTACTACACTCACCTTGAGACTTGCAGCTCTCAAACACCACCTGAAACACCCCAGGTCAAAGGACTTAGGAAGGTTTAGATGTTCCATAAGGTGAATGTCACCTTTAGATGGGGCAACAAGGAAAGGCTCCAGGCACTCCATCACCACCTGCTTGAGCTCCCCATAAGCACCTTTATTCTCTTCTGTTGGCCGGGGATGAATGATCAAAACCACACTTCACACAAGTGTTGCTCTGCACATCAGAGACAAGTAAGGCTCGTAAAATCAATCCACCCACGTTCCATCCACTTGTTCCTGTGCACAGAAGGGGTCTGACGTTCATCACTGTGCCCTTGCAGGAGGGCTAAAAACAGCTTCAGAAGGGAGACAAACTGACCCAGCATTTCCTCTGCTCAGCATTCCCAAAGGCTCTTCTTAAACATCCTGTTTCCTCACCAGAGAGCTATGCTGCTCCTCTTAAAGCACTTTTTCTTTAAAATCAGTTTTTCTGTTGAAATGCAGCTCTGTAAAACATGCTGCGAGTCTTCCCCCAACCAACTGCACCATTGTGCTCTGAATAATTTAATTTTAAGCATCTTACTGCCATGAAACTGCTGGTATTTCCCCAAACTGCCCTGTCACCACTTTGCTGGGATCAACCCCTCCACTTGCATGGCTGGTATCAGGAACACTTGGGACATACCTTAGCATCCGTGTTCAAGCAGCTAAGGTTCAGTATGACTTTTCAGAAGCTGTGGTCAAAATCCATTCTAAAGAATCTATCCCAAGTGCTTGGCAGTCTGTGCCAAAGCATGGAACTTTGATTCCAGCCTGATGCATTTATTTTGCAGGACTAATAGAACTTACCAAAGGAAAAATCTAATACCCAAATACAATTCTGGAATTCAATTTGCAGCCTCTGTAATTTGTTTCTCTTGCAGGTCACCCTACCTGAGGTGCAGTCCAAGAATGGCTTTGGGCTGCAGATATGCTTTGGCATAATTTAAATTAAATTTAGTTTAAAATCAAAAATCTTTCCCAAGTAGTTGTGACAAGCCAACAGACGGCATTTTCTAGGACAGCATCTGCTCTTTCCTCAGTGTCTGAATAATTTAACCAGAATATAGAGGTTCCAGTGGAACCAAGGAGCCCATGTTTAAGGAGAAACAGGAGGACACGCAAGTGCTTCCTGTTCAAAATTGCTAAACTTTTTTTCCTCCTCTCCCTCTCTTCCTCCAGACCTAGTGGGAAATGCATAGATCAATATGGAGGAAAATTAATTCTGTCTATTGACCTCTAAAATGACATTCAAGTGGCAATGACTCTCTGGACATTTCACTGAGACGAGAGAAGAGGAATCTGTGCTTGAGGTCATACCTCAAAGGAGAATAGAGAGGAATGACACATGGGAACAGAAACAGCTTTGAGCTTTACAGGCTGTTAGTTTTAGGTGTTCTGGAAGAGAGACTTAAACCAATTATTTCCCCTCATAAAACAGCAGCAGCAGCAATACAGTGAGCACTAGCCCTAATTAGCTGATTTCTGCCCCGGGCTCTATGACTTTAATGATTTCAGATCTGGCCATCCACAAGAAGCAACCAGGGAAACAGTCACTGTGAGGTCTTTTTCCATGCCTTCATATCTAGGAATTCTAAGATTTCCTGCTCTCCTGCTCAGCCCTATTCCTGAGGCCTGTGGGTATCACAGGCTCTGAGCATACAGCACAGGGTCCCTGTGGCTCCCAAGGAAGTGCAGGTGGATGGCCACGGACAGGAACAGCTTGAGCGCAGAGAGCCTTGGCTCTGCCTGCTCCCACAGGCGATGCGAGCAGCGACCTGCATCCTGGGAACGGGGAGTACCATCTGCAGGATCTTCCACAAGCAGCCAGAGGCAGCCTGAGCTCTCCTCAACCTGCACTCCAGCAGCTGCTTTAACACCACTCAGGATCTGGCCTTTGGTTTAGCATCCTGCCTCCTCCTCTCCACAAAGGTCATCAGGATCTGGAAATACCACAAAAGACTCCAGGCATGGTTACACATCAATACCTGTACAGTCTTTCTCACTGTCAGGGAATGGTCTTGTGAGTTTGGCAGGACGCGGTGGGAGGAGGGGGAATTAGAGCGAGCCCATGAATAAAGAGAAGGAACAATCTGGAAGTTAAAGTGTTTATTGATGTGTTTAAACTTTGTACATTCCCCACAGACCACACTAAGGAGTTTGCAGGTAAATCTGTGCATAGTGGGAAGAAACACGGAAAGGGGAAGAAAAAATAAAGTCACAGGAAAAATAGAAAAGATACACCACAGGTTACCAGAACCCCCAGATTTTAAAAAGCCGTGAGCATTAACACCAACTATACAAGCATTACAAAGACATGATGATGGTGAGTGGAACAATGCCCCTTTTGGTCTTCTTGGGGCCTATGCATCCCATTTCCCTTAAAGCAGGCAGCATCCCTTTCCCAACATGTCACTCTCTTCCCTCCCCAGCTAAGAGAAGCTCTGTGTTTGTCAGCTCCCAAGGTCCCAGTTATTGCAGTGATTTGTGATTTCTGACGCAACATCACCCAGGGAGATGCAAAGGCTCAAAAACCTGCAGCTCTTAACTACTTACCATGTTGATGAGGCAGGAGAGCTGGGGAAATTAGAAAGTAGTAGCAAGAGGGGGCTGTTAATGCCAGGTGAGTACTGAAGGAAACTGGCTGAGAACAGAGGATTTCAATGCAATACCAGAACTTCCAACTCTAGAGCAAAACTGAATCTGGAAGGGGAATGTGCAGACATCAGTATGCACAAACCATGTTCTAATATTCCACTAGAACAACTATAAACAGAGATGCTAGAAGCCTTTTAACTCCTTGCCTCCAGGGAGTCTTCATTCCTAGAGCCCAAGCTGCTAAGCAGCAGGGTGCACACCACTGGCATATGAAGATGTGGGGGGTTGTTTTGTTTTTTTCTCTTTTTTTTTCTTTTCTTGTTATAAGGAATTTTGTTAGTTACCATTCCCAATTGCTTCCTTGCTTATGCTGTAATAGCTCCTATCCCTAAATTAATCTCTTTGCAACTCCCAGTGAAATTCACTAAAAAAAAAAAAAAAAAAAAGGAAAAAAGAATAATGCTTTATATATAAAAGCCAAAATGACTGAAGAGCCACAACTGTCACCTTTTTTCAAGGTAGGCTGGTACAAACGACCCTCAATATACAGGTGGTCTATCAGAAATAAAAATCAACATTTCCCATTTTTATATATATAGAGCTTGTATCAGACAACAGTACAACAGAACTGGTATTTTTCAGATTATTAAAAAAAAAACCCTACATCTCAGTCAAATATCTGTAATAGATCCATTTTTCCCATTTAAGGAGATTTATATATCATATTGTTATATTATCATTTCTTCACCCATTTAAAAGAATGGAAACTGCAACTCTACAGTAGTAATTATAGTCTTAATGATCCAGGAGTTCTGAATGTAAGATGAAGTCCTCTTGAAGCAACTGTTGGTCAGTAGTTGATCCAAAACACTGGACTACTTTGGCCCTTCGCCCGGCACCTTTTCCTGTCGGGGCTATTCTATCTTCATCTCTTTTATATCTGCATCTGCTCCAGATACTTGTAAGTGGGATTCTCGTAGCCATGGTTTTGCATCTTGCTCAGATGCCGCTCCTCGGGGGTGAGCATCGGGTCAACCTTTGGAAAAAACACATGACACTGGTCAAGGAGACACTTTCAGGATTGATTCCACAGAACAAGAGGCAACAGACAAACACTGAGTGAGTACCTTGGTGAGCAGTAAACAGGGAAAAAAAATAAACTGCAAAAGGTAATGGAGTTGCTTGTTCAGGAGCTGATGCCTCCTGCCCACCTAATCCCCTATGGGGACATTCTTACAAATCTGTCATTGCTCAGCCAACACTGCAAATCAGGGACCCACTTCTCTCATTAAAGAGGTTGTTATGATTTCCTGCATGGGTGGGTGGGGCAAAGGGAAAAGCAGCTTTCTCTGGGCTCCATTAAGTTGTCATAGAAATGTGCAAGGAGGAAGGAGCTGCTCTTCAGCATTTGGCCAATCACAACATCTTAATCATCAATTAGCCAGGAGGACAAATTGCTATGGATTGACTGACTGCCCTGCTGAAGATATTTCCTGAAAAGCTCATTTACTGCTAAATCCCTACCCTGAGCCAGCCAGGGAAGCCTAACTGAATCCTAGTGACAAGCAAATGCAACTCTGGAGTGGCAGGTGCCAGCACAGCACACGAGGGACTGGCACCTGCACACCAAGGAACGAGCGATGATGGTGTCAGCAGGGACAGAGTTAATTCCTACTCAGCCAAGAAGCAGAACTCTCCATGGCCTGGCAGCTCCTGCCATCCTCTACCCCCACACACAAGTGATTCATACACTGACTATTTTCATCCTCACTTATGGAGCTGTTTCTCACCTCCACAATTCCATGGCTGATGGTTCCATACTGCCTCTTCCTCAGCATTACCAAGCTGATGACTATAACTGTAGCTATGGCAACAGCAATCACCAACAACCCAATAAGGGCACTGCTGCTGAAGCCAAAGTCATCACGGAGGGAGTTGTCATTATCCTGGAGGGAACGAAACAGAGCAGGCAAGGGAAGAGCAGTAAGGGAGATGTATTGCTGAACACAAACCTCAACCATGGCCACTAGTAAGGTCTTTGACCCTCTGTGGTATCGAGATATGATTGATTATACACTAGACAGTGTATATATATCATCCCTAAGTATTCCACCCCTAAATATTTCACCTCTAAATATTCCATCAAAAGGATAATGAATGCAAAATTCTTTCCCCACTTAGTAGCTCTGGACAGACACTGGCCCACATCAATTCCCTATCCCACAAAACACTTTCGTAGGAGTCAAGTTAATATCTAATGTGTGTTCACTATTTACATCTTTATAAATAAAGGGCTGTACTGTGTTTCACTCTGCATGAGCCCCCAGAGCAGCATCCAGGCACCAAACCCTGAATTCATGGTAAAAATGGGAATCAAAATCCAGCTTTAGGAATTTGCCAGCAGCCAAACGTACCGGCTCATCCACCAGCCCTCCAACACGCTCCGCGTTGAAAATCATCTCCTTCACATCAAGGGTTTCATCAATTACCTAAAAACGGCCACAAAAGTGTTTCATGGAAGGATCCACACAAAACAGGGAGGAGAAGGAAGAGGAAGACAGACAACAGACCTTTAATGAACACTAGCAAAGGCTCAGGACCACTTACCATCTCCTCTCTGCTCTCAACAGCATGGAATGTTCTCCAACTCTTATACAGCCACCAGAGATAGTATTACAGCTAATTACCTCAAACTAAAGCTCCAAAGAAAAAAAACAATAAAAAAATATGTGCTAACTTTTCACCCAGCATTTCTGTTATGTAAGGTCTAACCTGTGGCTTTAAAACAGTATTGAAAGGAACTCAAAAGCTGACTTTTTCATTTTTTTATACCCATGGAACTGCGACTGTCACTAGAACCTAGAGAATTCTTAACTCTGTGGATAGGGACAACTGCTGCTGGGTCGCTCACCTCAGAGGAAGGTGAGGCCTTCCCTGCCATGAAAAATACGTGGGAACACGGACAGAACAGAACACATCAGCATTTGGTATGTTCAGACAGTGAGCTACCTAGTGAAAATACAGGGACATCAAAGGGTCTCTGCTTGGGAAAAGCATTCCTAAATCAAGAGAGTTCTCAAGACTCAGACTGCCAAAGATCTGAAGCTCTCTCCTTCCCTCCCCCTCCCTTCTGATGCTAATCAGTATTAAGAGCCTACAACAGTCACCAAACTGACTCCCCCACACCATATGGATAACGAACACACTGACATTCTCTGAGCTGGAACGAGACATGGAAACAGGCCACCACTATTAATTAGTGTCCACGGCAGGTTTAGCTTCACAAAATAAAGGTGGAGAACTCACCACATTTTCATCCACCTTGTTCTTGCTGTTAATCACTTTTTCTTCAGCACCAATCAGCCCATCCAGGTCGGTCATGCCAGAACCTGCACCGAAAGAGCAAGGAGAGACCATCAGCCCTTAGGAACATTTTGGAAGGATCACCTACTCTGTGTGGAGCTGCCATGGATCATGTGTTTAACTGCAAAGACCGCTGAGTATTAACCTGTCCTCATGCTGCTGTGTCAGATGGCAGCTCACAAGCTACAGTGACAAGTGATTAGGAGGGCTGTTAATGAGGGGAAATGAGGTGGTAATGAGAGGAGCAGACAGGACTCATCACCAAAATCAGGCTGAGGTGTCAATCCAGACAAACCACACTGTTAAGTGCTTCTGTTAGATGGCCCCAGACAAGGCATAACACACAGTAAGGCTGCAGGTGTCACCCCGGGTCACCAACACCCCTCCGTGACCCTGGACAGGAGTAGACGCACATCCATCTGCCAAGAGCCAGCACACAGGGAATGCCTGCAGCTTCACCCATTCTGCTGGAGTCACGTGCATCAGCAAGTGCTTTGGGAATGAGAATTCCAAGGTCACTCGGCATGGCTCTGTAATGAGCTGCTGTCCCATACCTGGCACAAGCCCAGAAACAATAAATCCCAGGGCAAGGGAGGAGCAGAGAACTACACCAGCCTTTGTACCAGAACACTACTACCCCACTTCCAGGCTCGAACCAGCACTGGCTCAAGAGAAGAATATCAATTAACAGAAGGATCTGCATAAACTGTTTTAATCCAAAGCATTTATAAACAGATCAAATCAGTAAGAGAGTCTGATGCAAACTGCCCTGACCTGGCATAACACATCATGTTAGGAGAACACCAGTGTTCCACTGGCGGAAGGGACAATGTAATGACCTGTGACGCAATAGTGCAAAAGCAGGATAGTGAAGCCTCAAACCTGCAGTGGGATCTTTCCAATGATGTGGGGGAAATTCTACTACAGCACT
>VYZR01033966.1:74864-87584 GCA_013400675.1 Oxylabes madagascariensis
ACCTGCAGATGTAAAAGAGTGTGTTGGAGTAAGCAAAAACTGGCAGGCACTTCACGGTACCAGTTCTTTCCTTGCTCAATAAAATATCTGTTACTGGTGGATCTGACATGGTAGGCAATAGGGGACACAGATCCAGTCCAATTCGCTGACTGATGCTCTCACACTTCACTAGAACTGGCTGTCTGTAGACAGTGCTCTCAGGAGTTTGGGAAATGATGGGGTAAGAGAGGTTTCAGCTGACTCTCACTGTAACCAGCTCTCCACTGGAAACACTAAAATGCCACCAAAGCTGGTATTTCTCACATGCCCAACAAAGTCATAATTCATCGCCTGTAGCAGCTTTATTAAATGGATTATCATTCCTGACTGCTAGAAAAGATACAGGCAAAAGGTGCAGACAGGATATTTTATCAGCTCTGGTTTCAGAACAAAGGTGCCTTTCAAACCAGCTGTGGCATTACATTTGTCCTACACCTACTAATGGCAGGAGTGTTCTCCCCTCGTTTGAGAAATATATTCAAGTTCTGGGCAAACTCAAATCACTTCTCCCAAGCACATTAAATCCAGCGGTGAAGTCAGGCCTGACCTGAAGAGGGTGCTGCATAATCAGGGATCAAGGAGAGCAAGGAAAACATTTACATGGATGGCCAAAACATTGCAAAAAGCTAGAGTCAGATGGACCTGTTTCACAGTCTGATGTGTGCTTGACCTTTAAGAGCAAGGATGAATACAATTTAATTTTGCATGTGGCAGCTTGTCAATCAAAGAAATCGACTGAGGAGCTTAGAGCACATGTGAAAAGCAAAGGGAATGGAAATTGAACTGTACCACCCACATCCCTCGCATGTGGATTTGTTGACACTGCAGCCTTCAGAATGCATTAAGTACTGTTTAGGGTATAGCTTAAGAACACAGTTCACACACTCTCTCCTGGGCTGTGGCAGCAGCAGAACAAAAGCACTGGGCTGAGCTGAGCTTGACATGTCTCTGAAAATGTGACCATGAATTCCACATGGAGAGCCAAGCACCATCATAACCACCACAGTTGCCGCCACTCCTCCTGGGGATGTGCAGCTTAACAAGAATCCCACAGGCAGTGGGAGATCAGAAGACACGAGGTGAAGGTTCACTGCCAACACCCAGAAACATAGTGGAACCCATGCAATCTGCCACCTCACAGTGTAAGGTTTCCTTCCGGAAAATCACAGTGACACCACTCTGTCCCTCACCAGAGATGACAGCAACAGGCTCCAGACACTGTCCTACCCTTAACCCAGGATATTTCCACCTCCTGGTTATACATTTTTTTACGCATTTTTTCCTCAGTGCCTATTTCTTCCTCTTGGCAGCACTGGATGTGCTCCACTGCACTGTCTTCCTGCAGCTCTCCATTCTTCCTTCTTCTTGCTTATCTTTTGTGCATTGCAGAATTCAAAGATATTCAGCATACCATCCACAAACTGGGACTAGGAAAACATTCCTAAAGCTGCAACTGGACAGCGAGTTCTCTCTGAACCTGAGAATGGGCACACCCTTCCAAACACATCTTTCAGCACTAATAGGCCATTCTTGATTTGAATTTTGAATCAGTCGGGCCTTTCAGCAAGTCTTTCACCATTTTGAAAAAATGTGAAAAAAAGCGTCAACATAATTCCAAAGACTTGCAGAGTATTTGCAATGTAACTCTTACAAGTACAATGGCCAGGTTTGAAGCGACATATTCACATACACTACCCAGCAGAAGGAAAAGGATTTTCTGGCTGTTCAGAAGTAAAATACAGTCTGGTGTAGTGTAGTGGGTCCAATGCTAGCCAAACGCCAGTGCAGCCACTAGAATTATTTACTCATTTTCTGCTGCGAGATACGAATTAAGAGGCGAGTAAAGCAGGCTCAAACTTTAAAGGATATTAAAAAAAAACTTTATTAACAGAATTAAAATAAAAATAATAATAAATCAGAATAAGCCTTCAGAACACTTCTCCTCACCCCAACTTTAATTTCTTTTTCCCACTGACAGTGTAAAGAGACAAATTTGGTATTTCCAGTCGGTTTACCACTTTTAAAATCTTTCTTCAGTTGACTTAGGGAGAGGAGTCTCTCCTGCCATGCCATGGAGACGTTTCCAAGAAACAGTTCTCTTCTGATTTTTATTTTTACGAATAGCAGCCGCCCAGAAATCTGCAATCGTGAAGTCCCTTCCATGATTTGGTAGTTTCCCACAACTATCACAATCAGTAATTTCAGCTTATAGGGGTGCAATTTTAAGGATGAGCTGTTCTAGTATAGAAACAAAAGTTCTTTTATATCTGGGAACAGAGATTTTCTTCTTCCATTCCTGGGGCATGGTTTTTCATCTCTCTCATTTCTTTCTGTTCAAGCTTCTCATTGGATCACAGCTACTTCAACATCTGCTTGCTTCAACACAGGTGCCTCTGCTCATAGCTATGGTTAGAACACTACATCCCTCCAATGCATTCCATGAGTTACAGGGAGAAAAAAAAGTCTGATGCATCAATTATGTCTTCACCATAGCCTTACAAGAGAATTTCAGCCCAAGACTAAGGCACGTCCTCATCCTTCTCCCATCTGAGATTTGACTCTTCTTCACTGACTTTGGTGTCTCCATGTTATTTCCTTCACATGTCTTCACCTTTTCTTTTTCCTCTCACTCAAGAGAGGATTGATGCCTGCAAGTTTCATCTGTGTACTGATAGAGTCAGTGTCTTGCCCAGGCCTGCAGATGGCCACGTGATCTCTGCCGGGTGGCAGCCGCTCTGGTTGCATGGCTGTTTTCTGGTCCCTGCCACGTTCAATTCCAGCCACAGGGCTGCTTTCCGTGCGGGGCTGCAGGGCTGCCTCTGTTCTTAGTTGCGAAGCTGAGCAGAGCCGGCCTGGCCTGCCAGCTGTGCTTGGGACTCAGCGGTGGCAGAATCTCAGCTGAGCAGCACCATGCTGCAGGCTGAGCTGGCCAGGCGACATGGCAGAGCGAGGCCTGGCCCAGCCAGTCTCCAGTTACCCATTCAAAGACCGGAAGCAAGAGAGTTTTTCCCGGGGCTTGTTCGTTTTTAAATGAGATTTCACAGACACATGTTCAGTTTTCTAAAGTGGTTTAAGAGGGTGTCAATATTCAAAACCAGCCAGCTGATTGGTTCTGTTGGGTCTGGAGGAAGCTGTTAGCAGTCCTCACAGAGAATCACTTCTGTATCTGATGGATTTTCTCTTTAACAAAAAACCAAGCTATGTTAAACCATGACAAATGGTAGAACATAAACTCATCAAAATCAGACTTTCTGATAAAGCTACCAACATCGATCAAGTGCTTGGAAAAGGTTAAGAATTCTACTTTGGAAACCAGGCAATAACTGCAGAGGCATGAGATTCCCACAAACCCCAAACACAGGCACTATGAAGAACAAGCCTAAGGAAAGGAAACTGTAGACAGTAGGAAGTGAGGAAGTCTGTTCAAGATAACCAAGTCCCCAGCAAATAAATTTCAGGGGTGCTTGGTAAAAGGAAACATAGAACTGATACTGACCTAGTTCTAAACCCCTCTACTTGTCATTGCAACCATCAATGTGTAACACGGAGCTTCAATTTTTAACACTGAGTCAGGCACCAAGGAGAACCACGCAGGGAGCGTGTCTAGTGACAGTAAGTAAGCACAAGAGAGGAGAGCTCCACAAGGATGAAGCTGCTGTAGTACCCAGCAACACACAGCCTTCCAGAGCCTCTGACAGCCAGGGCTGGGCAACAATGGCTTGCTTTACAGAAACTCACTCATACCTGGGATTTCATCTGTGCAGCCTTCTCTGGATCCACTGCCAGGACGTGCTGGTAGTGGCGGACGGTGTGCAGCCTGTCCTTGTTCTCGGCACGGACATAGCGCTTCAGGGCCTGCAGGATGCGGTGGGGCTGCAGAACGGGAGCAGGGAACAGGTGAAACCACTGGAGTCAACCCAAACCCGCAGTGGAAAACAGCACTTCAGGTGTGAGCCTACTTGGGTGCTGGACAGATCTGTCACCTGCACTCACCCCCTGGATATTTTTTTTTTTAATTAAGCCTGACTGACTCAGAACACCACACATTATGAATGATGCCTTACGGACACCAAACAAAGCAGAGTTTTATTCCCCAGGCAGGAAGGAGAGGGAGCCAGTTACAGACCCACTGCTAAGTCTGCAGCACCGACTTCCACAAGGCAGAAGCTTTCCCAGGAACCAATTCCCAGTTTCTGCAAGTCACAGGCAATGTTCTCACCAAGACATTCCCACCTGCCATCCTAGCCAGTGCTATCCTACTGGAAAATGTGTTGGGAAGAAACTCACACGTGGTGGGTCAGCCTGCAGGGCAGCCAGATAGTTCTCCAGGGCGATGCGACGGCGATCGTTCAGCATGGCTTCCACACGAGCCAGGTGAGTCTCCACCAGCTGCTGCTTCTCACTCGCTGCTTCTTTTTCCAGAGATTTCACCATGGCCTGGAAGTGCTAGAACAAAGAAATACACTGTGCGACCAACAACTCTGGAAACCCCTTAGAACTAACAAAGACTGTCAAATTCCATATCCAACCCATTTACAGTTAGGAGAGAAAGGCATGGAGAAATGCTGATGCAGATTTCATCTCTGCAAATTCAGTAGTTATAATTTGCCTTCCAAACTTCCTTCACAACCGATTTCAAAGGTCTGAAGAGTGAAAAGGACCTTGCACATAAAGATCATGATGGGGTTGGGAGATCCAGGCTGTGCTGAAGAACTGACACAAAATTAACTCTTTCCCCCGACCCTGCAATATGAGAACAGGATTGATCCCTTCAGCCTGGAGCCATTAATTTGAATTTGCAAAAGTTTACACAGGTATTGCATAGGGAATTTTCCATCAGCACACCTTCATATCAAATCTCTCTGTATTCTTTTAGAAAGGTCATAACCCTCATTTCCAAACCAACTGGAGTAGTCCACTAAGTGTTATGTTTCAACACAGATAATGACGAACTTTTGGATTTGCATATAGTTCCAAACAGTGACTTCTATTAAAAAACGCAGATAGAAAATTGTGTTCCAGGATAAAATCCAAAGTGGGCTTAAAAGCTGGAGTCAATCACTTAGTTATATATTGGTTTGAGAGAAATTCACAGAGTTGTCACTGCCAGAAGATCCTTCCCCTAATGATCCCACACTGCAAACTCTCATTAACTTCCCAGTCCAAGTGAACTCTCCTCATAAGGCCCAAGATTAGCACCTTGGCAGCAAACCAGCTTTATCTGCTGTCTAAGCTGTTTTCACTAAGTCTGCCCGAGCAGGAAATGTGTGCCCAGAGAGCCAGAGCTGACTGAACCAGGCTCTGAGGCCAGTGGTTACTGCAAAACAAGCCAAAGGTCTGAAATTACCATTTGGCTCTCCACTGTTGCTACACTTGAGGAGTGTGATCACTTTCTACTAGTGTGTGTAGGAAAGGACCTGGCATAGTATCAGATCATCTTCAGTTTTAGGAACAAAGCAAGCAATTGAATCAAACCTCCTCTAAAAGGCAGCTTTGACAGAGCAAGAAGGCTGTTCTTGCATCTCAGTTGTCTTTTGGCTCTGAATTTTGCAATCTCTCTCAGTAACTTTCCCCTTTAGGTCCTTCCACTCTTACCTGGATAAGAGTCTGCCTTTCTGCCTTGGGGAGATTTACAGCCTGATGCTCTGCTTCCTCCCACTCCTTTTTCACCTGGACAGGAAAAGGACAGAACACATGAAAAAGAGACAAATTTAAATCTTATCTTTATGAGCTGATTTCCCTTCACAGGCAGATCCTAGCACAGCCTGGCTGGGTTTTGAAGGCACAAAAGAGCTGTTGTGGGGTTTAAGCCTAGCACTTAATCCCTCTGAGTAAAAAGCCCAGCTTCACAGAATCTCAGAAGGGTTTGGGCTGGAAGGGACCTTAAAGCTCATGTTGTTCCACCCCCTGCCAAGGGCAGGGACACTTTCTACTAGACCAGATGGCTCCAAGCTCTGTCTAACCTGGCCTTAAACACTTCCAGGTATGGGGAATCCACATTCTCTCTGGGCAACCTGTGCCAGGGCTTAGCACCCTCTGAGTAAAGAATTTCTTCCCAGCATCTAAACTAATTCCTCTCTCCCAACACTGGAGAACTAAAAATCTGACTCCGATGGTGTGGTCGTACTGAAAGAAACACACAGAAGGCTGGAAACTGGAAAGCAAGTCACTTCACCACAAATTTTTCCAGTTGTCCCAGGGTGACTCCCTAAACCAGGACACCAGTAAAACAGGGGCAGCAACCCTACACACAAACAACAGCACAGCACAAAGCCTGAAGGCTGACACTCACCCGGTCCATGCGGTTGTGGTGCCTGACCTCCAGCTGCTCCTTGGCCTTCTGGAAGCGGGCATGCTCATTGTCATCAGCAGGGGTTTCAAAGTAGACATCCACATCATCAGTTGGCACTGCATGAAGAGGGAAGGGTAAGCAGAGCATCAGAAACCTGCAATCCTGGATTGCAGAGGGCAAGGAGAGGAACCTCCATGCCTGCCTAATTAATAGTCTGGCAAGCTGCGCCTACTGAACCACCACCTTCCAGAGTCCGTTTTGAAATCTTTACAGTGCCAATTTTCTGTCCAACATCAGCTCCATCACCCCAAAAGGCAGCAATGACTACAGCTCCCAACACTGTTTGGCCTGCACAGTGCTGAGATGAGCAGCACTCAGCTCCAGAAACACAGTGTCTGGCATGGCAGGATAAAGAATTCATTTTCCTTTCCCTTCCACATTGGCTTTGGATGGTTTAAGTGACATTCTGTGCATTAGCTATTTGCTGACAAGCTGGCTCCAGAAATCATTAATATGATTAGGGAGTTTGACAATAAATCTGCACAAAACCAGTATTTTACACTTCAAACCTACCTTCCCGACCAAATGCACCATGCAGGACTTACAGGCAATGATATTACACAAGACAGCAACAGAAGGAGGCTCTGTGTGACAAAGTGACTTGTCCAATACACTGAATGGTTTGTAACTTCAAGACATCCAAATTCGACAAAGGGAAAAACAAAATTTCAGAACTGATAAACTTCAAGGATCTACAGAATCCACATCAGGAGCTCTGTATTCTATATACTGCAATTCAGGAAGTGCTGAAAGTACTCTTGTGCTACAGTTTTAGGAACTACACATCCCAGAGCCTTTCTGAAAGATTTGTGGCAAACATGATGCACTCTGTTGTTGCCCTTTGCTTGAGAGAAGGCACAAAAGGACAGTTAAGGCAACCTGTCATCCATATTTGTTATTCAGGTGGAAAATCCTTCAACATGTCATTAAAGACAGCATGCTTCAGAAAAAAATTACCTGGCACTTCAGAATGAACACTGGGTAAGAGTTTAGCATGCACTGCGTTCACCAACCTTACCTCTAACTAGTGGGAAATAATGACAATATACAACACAGGCACAATTGTTGTGTGCAAGGGACAATGTCATATCAGTCCTGTATTCTGGCCCTGCTCCTGGCATTTCTGAACCAGGCTTGGACACAGAGAACTCTCTTCCCAGCCCCAAATCTTTCTGTAACAGGACAATCTTTTGCACAAAAAGCTCCTGACATCCGCATCTTTTCTTTCACTGCCTCAGTTAGATCAGCCCAATCTAAAGCACTTGCATGAAGCACATTTTGTAAACAGGATTATGGCTGTACAGTCAGGCTGCCAAGCCCCAGATAACACAAAAAGCCTTTCAAAAGCTTTAATGGTAGCTGAAGTGGAAGTGCTGGAGTTCAACAATAAGATTAATAAGGAGGTTAAAATGTTTTTTTCGTAGTTTTATCATCTGACATAAAAGCCAGTTGAAATTGGTGCCAAAAGCCTTAAGCACTCAAAAACACAGGGACTGAGTTGTGATTTGTATTTCATACCAAGCTGAAAATGGAAATCTGAATTCTATACTACTGGTCTGATATTTTCCAAAATTAAAATAGCAAGAAAATCCCTACCAGGAGAACAGTAGCCTGCTTTTCAGGATCTACTGTCGAACGTATGCATGGTAACACAACTGGGGAAAGCAAGGGCTTCCTTAAGTATATTTTGATGAAAAAGCCCGTTAGGCAAGAGGTCAGAGACAGCCCCTAGTCCCTGCTATAGATCTGGAAGAGGACAGCCAAGCCCTCAGCAAGAGCTGCAAGTCACCAGGGAGCACAGACAACATGTGGTATGGGGCACTTTCCCCAGGAACAACCACCCTACAGACCTTGGGAAGCGGAGACAGGAGGAGACTGCTGCAAAGGGACAGACACCAGAACCAAAGGGATAAGCTACAGATGGGTCCTCTATTGCCCAAGGGAAGGAGGAGGAGACACCACACGCCAGACAGACAGTGGCCAGCTGCAAAAGGCCAGTGGGAGGCAGGACTTACTCATCTTTTTACACACAGCCATACAATACTCCTCTGACTCAAAATTGTTCCTGTTGCCTCCGCAGCCTCCATATATAAAGCGAATGCATTTTCTCTTGTTAGGATCGAAGTACCAACGAGGCATCACAGCCCGGCAGGGCCCTGTCATGGCCTCCTGGGAGCAGACAGCTGTGTGGAGATGGGTGAGAACATGAGCTGGTGAGGAGCACAGGCCTTGCGGAGCGATTTACATGCTGCAGAGGTGGCTCTACTTCACCCCTTCCTCTGAGGCACCGGCCTCAGCATTGCTGCTGCACCAACCCAAGGGCTTCTGTCAGTTTTGGGGCGTTTAACATTCAAGCATCCATCACGAGTTGGTCAGGAAGATGCCTGCATGAGGTGTTTCGGGGATAGCCAAGCAGCTCGCTCTGTCTCTACATGGAGCTCTCTGTGGAAATATCTGTGGATATTTCTCCAGAGCCAGGGGCTGGGACAGCAAGAATCTGCTCTGCTGTTGCCACAGCATTATGCCCCAGGTGCCCTAGTGGAAGAGCCTCCACTCTATAAAACCAACAGCATGGAAAGCCAGTCAATTAGGGCTGCTTAAAGCATCAAAGGATGTCTAGTTCACTGGACTCTGCCTGGACAGACACTCCACATCTTACAGGGCAGGTGCAGGACTAAGAGAAAAAGCAGGCTGAACAAAGGGAGTGATTGCCATGCTAGCCTCAGACACTGAGGCTTTAAGGTTTGAAACATCTATGCACCAAATATTAAAACTTCATGTAGCCATGGCACAGGGAATGCTTCATGGTGAGCCAGCAATAGCAGCTGGCCTGTTTTGAGGCAAGAGAGCAGATATAGTGTATAAATTAGCAACTGTTCATGGTACATCAGGGAAAAAAGACTGTATACCCCCAAAACAGACACCCCAATCATATTCCTCCAAGCCTCGTACAACACCTGCAGATCTGCAACAGCCCTGTACACATATGAGCTAAGCCTTGTTTCAGCAAGGAAAATTATCTGCAGCATGCTGGCATTTTACCAAAAAGACGCGAGAACTGCTGGCAATGATTCAGTGATCTGTAGCTAATTGAATTTCATTCCCTCTCTGCTCCTCCCTCCTCTGCAGACGCTTCTACATGCAAAGCGTAGGACATCATATAATGCTGAGGCACCACACCATGTGCTCTCTGCAAGGGCACCTACCACTCAACAAAAGCTGCCACCAGCACAGTAGATTCTACTACTGCAGAAAGCATACCTTAACATATAATAAAGTTGGGGCAGTTGTGCTGGCAGACTTTCCTTTGTGGAAGAAAAGTGTTTATGCAAAGGCAGTACCAAGGATGTCCCTCACCCTTAAACGACCAGATGGCATCTCTTCAGAGTATGGCCCACCACTTCCAGTTTCCTCATTTTAAATGGGTATAAACCACCAGATTTTAAATTGACAGTGTACCCCAAATGTCCCTTTAAGATTTTCAAAAATTTGCAAATATGGCTTTTTTCACTCATCACTGCACCTTCATGAGGTGCTTGTTCAACATACCAAGCTCTGGGCTTCCTGCCAGCAGAACTGCTGTTTATCTGGAAACATATGGCCCATGCTCTAGAGAGTTAATTTCAACACTTGAAACAAGCATCATCAGCTTTCCTGTTTGCTAACTTATCTGGCAAATAAAACTTCTAAGTGGCACTTATTGACTTGATCAAAACCCCATCACTAACTGACAGCCAACAGCAATGATCTCAATGGAGCAGGAGGCCTGTGGACTGGAATGTGTCTTACATTTCATGTCACTGCTCACTTCTTTTTCAGCCACAGCCTTGTCGCTGCTGGGCTCTGTGGGGGTCTCTTCATTGTAGTCGTCAACCTTGTAGTTGCCATAGTAGTAATCACGGTCTTCCACCACATCCTCCTCCTCTTCCCCTTCATCATCCTCATCCTCATCCTCATCTTCCTCCACAGCTGTTCCTGTGAAGTCTTCTACACCTGCCTCTGTAGGGAACTCACTGGAGGGACACAGATAAATTAGGGAGTAAAGTTAAGGCTAATCACTTGGATGTACCAGAATAATAATTCCTTCCATCTGTTATAGAAACATCAGAAATGTGAAAAATAAGTATACCAGCTATTGATTAGCCCATCACTCACAGCAAGGGGACATCCCTCATTACTCTCCTGCTGCTGCAGGCAGAGTTTCTCCACAGCTCTGGCTTCATGTGGCCTCTTTCCATTTTTCAATAAGTGAAAGTCTAACCTTGGGGCAGGTTCCTACTGTAGAATCCCAGAATGGTTTGGGTTGGGAAGGACCTTAAAGCCCATCTTGTTCTACCCCCTTCCCTGGGCAGCGACTCCTTCCACTATCCCAGGCTGCTCCAAGCCCCATCCAACCTGGCCTTGGACACTTCCAGGAATGGGGCAGACACAGCTTCTCTAGGCAGCCTGTACTAGGGCCTCACCATCCTCACAGGGAACAATTCCTTCCCAGTATCCCATCTAACCTGCCCTCTGGCAGAGTGAAGCCATTCCCCCTTGTCCCGCCCCTGCAGGCCCTCGTCCAAAGACCCTCTCCAGCTCTCTTGGAGCTTGTTTAGGCATTGGAAGGGACTCTAAGGTCTCCCTGAAGCCTCCTCTTCTTAAGGCTGAATGACCCCACCTCTCTCCAGGGATGAAGGGAGAGGGGGTGCTTAGCTCCTCCACTAAAAGGGTCACTGCAAACCTATTCAGGCTCAGGACACTCCTTTAGGAAAATGAGAAGCACAGAAATTTGCTCAATCCTCACCACAAGGGAGCTGCTGTGTGAAATATTTCCAAGCAGCAGCTTCATGGTACAAAGCTGTCAACATCAACACCAGTAAGAACTCTACCTCTTATAAAGGTCATAGTCTTCATCCTCATCGTCTTCCTCTTTGGACAGAGCCTCATCCACAACCTTAGTCTGAGGACAGCACACATATTCTGTTCCGTGGAACTGGTCCACTCCACAGGGCAGCAGCATCCCATAGCTGTGCAGGATCATCCCTTCTGTCAGACAGGCCTGAAAGGGGAGTCCATTCATGTCAGTTCAGCATCATGCTCTTCCTTTGGATAAAGCTCAAGTTTGCCTATCAGAGATCCCAAGAATGGCTTAAGTTTTACAGCAAAAACAAAAGCAACATATGACCTAAATCTGAACATCAAAGGAAAGTAGATTTGAAGCTTACAGTGCAAAAAAAAAAAACCCACGAAAGTCCCAGATTCAGAAACACCCAGTACTTCCTGGTGTTAACATTTCACACCCCAGCCCCACCAACTGCTGGTTTGTAACCTGACAAAATTCAGAAAAAAAAAAAAACCTAAACATTTTGTGCTAACTCAAGGGAGTACACTTGAAAGAACCAGAAGGGGTGTTTGCTGGGCTGGTAATTTCATTCCATTTTCTCTATTAAATTTTACATTGGAGCAAGTGAATAATTGCTCAAATGGGACTTTGTGTCAAGATCATTTTACCATGCTGTAGATGAAAACCAATCAGATAATTCAAGAAAAAGTCAAATGTAAACTATGCCTAGACATTATGTCTATACACTTCTCTAAACCTAAGGAAATACTTGGCTTTGAGGTGCCCAGAAAAGAACGAAGAAAAGCTTTATTATACCCATCAGAACCCTTTTGTGCTTTGCTTTGTTACAGCACAGACTTTAAATGAGCCAAATATTGCTGGAAAAGTTCTCCAACTACATTTAAAGTAAATGATTTTTCAATTTTCTAGACGCTAGCAAGTTTACCCTCAATTAAAAGACAATTCCTCTAGTACAGCTTTATTTAGACGGATCTTTGCTCACAGGATTTAGAAGAAATAGGAATCTTAAGTGGAGCATCCTTAATTTCATCTGGTTAACAACTGGTCTTTGTGTTGCTGTTTCTACAATTGTTGTTTCTACAAAATGGAAAACATGCACATTCTGTCGTCATGATCTCGTTTTTGTTACCCCAGCTTCAAATGGGAGTGCAGAGCTTTTGCAACAGTTTAGCTAGTCAGATAAAAAAAAACCACAAACCCATCCCCCCAAAATCATGGGCTAGATTTATTCTGAGAATATAATCCCTCTCTTATGTAAAACCTCCACTAATCAGTCCCAACAAAAATCAGTTTGCTCCCAGGCAAGCCCTCCCAACCAAATCCTCAGCAGAAGATACATTAAAGCAAAATATGCAAGAAAAATAGGAACTATCCTATGCTCACTGTATCTCCCTGGAAAGAGAAAAGAAAGAGGGATGAACCATTGGTTAAAGCAGTATCCCAGAGAGCTGATTTCAATTCCTAGCTCTGTGATATGGATAAG
>VYZR01033971.1:0-13123 GCA_013400675.1 Oxylabes madagascariensis
CTTCTTCTCCTGTTTTTAAATGCAGAGTAGGATCTGAAGTAGGGCTGGAACTAGAAGGAAAGCCACACACATGTTTAACTATATACAGGTTCTGAAACATTGACCTTGTTCCTGTTGGGGTGTGGGTTTCTCTACGTGATTATTCACACCTGTGGATTAATAAACTTTTCCAGGCTCCAGTATTGTTAGAATTGTCACTCAAGCTGATCATTCTAAGTTCTTGATAAAGCAACTGAAAGATGAAAACAAAATCTGTCTAGTAGAGATCATACAGTGAAACCTTATAAATGCCATGAGCAGTTGTGTAAAGAGATGGTAGCCATAGGTGTGTCATTTAATTTAAAGCTGTGGTCTTGTCTCACCAGTGACCTGATAATTTTAGCCAAAATGTTGTGACTTCACACTGATCATGGTATCATTAAACTTGGAAAAGATCTCTAAAATCACAAGTCCAACCACTAACTCAGCACCAATGTGTTCACCACTAAACCGTGTCCCTTGGTGCTGCATCTGCACGATTTTTGAACACTTCCTGGGATGGTGACTCCAGCACTTCCCATGGCAGCCTGTTCCAATGTTCCAATGCTTGACCACCTTTTCAGGGAAGACTCTTACCCTACTGATCGCTCTGTGCTATGGGGACACTCTTTTCATGTGTTACTGTAGGATTTTTAAAAGCAATGATACCAAACCTATCTCAAAATGCATTTTTAGCACATTGGCTTTCTAAGCTTCACCCTCCTGGCTTGCAGAAATTGAAGACAATTTCTCCTCTGCAGCAGAAGCCCAGGATTATTCCTGCACAGTTCGAAACCCTGGGAAAGAGGAGGTGTTCAACATGGATGTTGCCTACTCGGAGCAAGCAGCTGTCCTGCTCAAGGGATCGTTCCTGTCTGAATCCAGGAAGTCAAAGGATGGAAATGCCCTAACTGTGAGCACTGGAGGAATTTTTCTTATTAGAATTTATTAATCTTGACTTGTCAAGGTGGTACAAGACACCAAAATCAATTCATACCCATGGGTAGGGTTGCAGTGGGTCTGTGTTTCATGGGATTTTTGGGGGTGTTGTGCTGTTATCTTTGCAATGTTGGGCAAGAATAGACATTGTGTAGTGGAGGATCAAAAGGAATAAGACTTTTATCTGAAACTCCCTATTTTGACACACATCCATGTTGTTTCTTCTGAAAAGAGGAGAGTAACTAACTGCACTTTCTTACTCATAATTCTGAAATTTCCTCCTCTCTGCAAATGAACTAGACTGCTTCCAAAGTTCAAGTAGATTAGGGTGGGTATCAGGCTGCCTTTAACTTGGAAGAACTGGCATCTCCAGTATGATTAAAGAGCAATATTGAAAAGGGAAAATATTTATTCAGCTGTTAGCTGAGTAGGAGTAGTTTTAGGCATATGTCTGGTCTTGAATACAGCAGGAAGAACAGATGCCTGGTTATGATAAAAAAGAATAAAACTACAGCAAAAGTTGTTCACTAGTGGAATTAATAGTGATAACTCGAGCTGAGCCTTTTGTCTGTGTTCCCCTTAGAGATTTAAGATCCCGAAGGGCAGATTAGGAGTGACCAGGATTGGAGATCTGTCAGCTCAGGACATGAAGAAGATCCCCACACTGGCCCTCATTGAACTTACAGCTCTCTGTGATATCCTGGGCTTTGAGCTGAAAAGAAACAAAGCAGCAAAATTGAAAACAACAGGTTAGTTGTACTCCTTTTTTTGCTTTTCTTTTTTTTTACGCTCATCTTCTCATAATACACTCATCAGTTGTGTTTCAAATGTTAGAACAGAGGGTCTTTGATAAGAAACCTTGTGACAGGTGTGTTTTCCTTGTATTTCTCCTGGAAGTTAGTGAATCATAAAATTAAGACCTTCTACCACATTTATGTCTAGCTGCAACTAGACATAAATGTTTAACTATAAATATTAAAATGTCCTGCTTAACTATTCCTCTCTTTCTCCAGNGATCATAAAATCAAGACCTACTACCACATTTATGTCTGGTTGCAACTGTCCTGTTTAACTATTCCTCTCTTTCTCCAGTATCTGTGTTCACAAAAGTACCATCTTAGTCTGCAGTGGGGGATATATCCCTTGCACCTCTATTAGAGGTGATACAGACTTGGAAATGTTATTTCTGTTATAGAGAAAAGACTCTTCGGAGTTCCACTCAACACCCTGTTGGAAAATGACCAAAAGCTGCTGCCCAACACCAAGGTCCCTCTGCTACTCCAGGCAGTAAGTTCTCTGCTGGTTTCATTCATACCTCTGGTCCTCAGAGTCAGAAGTCTGTGATAAGGACAGGCTGACTCCTCACCCTCAGTGCCTAAGAGCTTTCTGTTTCCCACTTTAACAGCTGCTGTCCTGCCTGGAGAAGAGAGGCCTTGAGACAGAGGGCATCCTGAGAGTTTCTGGGTCCCAGACCAGAATTAAGGTATGAGCCTTTTAGCATTGTTTGGAAGTGTCAGGGGTGATCAGGAAGCATATTCTGAAGCAAGTGTTTGAATGACCTGAATTATCTTGTCCCCTTCCCAGAAACATCCACTGCTGGGCAATACTGGAGTGTGTGTTGAGGGCTGTCTGCACTGCTTTGATGTCTTACCCTCCCAGTGCTCAGCTATAAACTTTCTCTTACATTTGCTTATCAAAGCGTGTGATGAATTCCGTCTTTTTCACAGAGCCTGGAACAGAAGCTGGAAAGGGACTTCTACAGCGGCCTGTTCTGCTGGGATGAGGTTCACCAGAACGACGTGTCCGGGCTGCTGAAGAGATTCATCCGAGAGCTGCCGGCCCCGCTGCTGACAGCAGAGTACCTGCCTGCCTTTGCTGCTGTTCAGAGTGAGTGCCTGCTCTGCTCTGCCTGCCCAGCACCAGTTTGGTTTGTGCAAAGCTCCACTGGCCCCGGGCTCTCCTGTCAGCTGTGTTGGGAGCCTGTGGATCCGATGGGAACGCAGCACAGCCGAGGGCTGGAGTCTCTGGTGCTTGGCTGAACGTCCCTTTCTGTAGTGGCACTGTCCTGGGATCTTCAGGTCTGTGTCACTTGAGCTGGCATCAGTTAGGACAAATTGATTAACAAAGACACACAGACTGAGCTGTGGAAACTGGCCAGGGCACACAGTCTGCAGGTCATGTGCTGTTCTGCCAAAACCTTTCTTTGAGGTTGCTGCCTCAGTAGGTGGTTTGGATGCGTTAAGCTAAGTGTTTGAGTGCATGAGTTCTCTGTGCAAAAAATGGGGAATTGTGGGTTCTTGTGTTTCCCTTCAAGGGCATCAGGGTTGCTGGTTGATTGTGTTCTCTGAAAGAAAGAAGTCAGTCTTCTAAAACATGGGTGTCTCCCTTCTTAAGGACAGTATGAGTATGATTTACTTCTGTGAAACAAGATCTCAAATTAGGTGACCAGCCATTCAATAAGTAATTGTCTCATTCCTTGGAGGATTCCTGTGCTCAGAAAGAAGGGTCAGAAACCTGAATCCTCTGTCCTGTTGTTACTCTCCTTTTAGACATTCCAGACCTGAAACAAAGATTGCAAGCTCTAAATCTTCTCATCCTGATTCTGCCAGAGTCCAACAGGAACACTCTGAAGGTAACTGCTTGCTTTTGATTTAGCTGGTAAAACACAGAATCACAGAATTGTTTAAATTGAAAAAAAACCCCTAAAATCATTGAGTCCAACCATTCCCCCAGCACTTCCAAGGCCACCACAAAGCCATATCCCCAAGTGCCACAGCCACACAACTTTTAAATAGACACCACCTCTGCCTTTTTGTGCTTTATAAGAGCTGTGGTGGTTGTTGCTGCCTTTTTTTTTTTTCCCTCCTGAGTGTTCAGCTCTTAGGTATTAAAGGTAAGGCTGACTTAGCACCCTGCATGCTTCATTTAGAGCACTGGAATATATAATTCAGTGAAAGATGATCTGTCATGGCTCTGATGGAGGTGTGAGGTGAAAGAGATAATCCAAAAGGCTTCATTTTTCCACATCTGGGAATAGCTTTGAGGGGACACTGAAGGAAAGGGGGGATTCATCTTTGGATTCAGAAACTTTTGCAGTTAGACTTTGTAAATTACCACCTGCGAAGGAGTAAACTCATCTGTTTCCCACACAGACTGCTTTTCCTGATTCATAAACACTGGATAAACCTCTCTTGGTGTGGTTATTTGTTGCTATCCCAGTATTAGAAATTGGTCACTCTACCTCCTGATTGGAGAAATGGGATTTGCTGATCTATATCAAGAAAAGGTGCTAATTAATGATCTCTCCAGCAATTGCCATAGTAGCTTTTTAAACATTACTAGTAAGGGATGGCTTACGTCTCCTTCCCTCTTCTCAGGCCCTTCTTGAGTTTCTCAGCAAGGTGGTTGCCAGGGAAAACAACAACAAAATGAACCTCTGGAACGTTTCCACAGTGATGGCCCCAAACCTCTTCATGCACAAGGGGCTGCCAAACAAGATCCCTGAGGGGAAGGAGAAGCAGCTGGCGGAGGGGGCGGCTGACGTGGTGCGGATGATGATCCATTACCAGGACCTGCTCTGGACTGTGAGTTCCACAGGAATTATGTGCTGTGGTGTAGCAGTGTCTTGGTCTTGTTAGAGTTGGGACAGGCAAGGGATAGCCCTGGAAATTTCAGAGGAATTAAACAGCTGTGAGCAAAACCTCTGGCTGAATTCCAAGGCTACCTGGTCCTCAAGGTAGACAGGCATTTTTGTCTATTTAAGGAGCTAAAGTGATGATCAGGTTCCTAACTGACATCCTTATCTCTTCTTGCTTTAATTCCTGTTTTCACCCTTCTCTCCTGCACAGGTCTCCTCTTTTCTGGTAGCTCAAGTGAGAAAGCTGAACGAGAGCAACAACAAAAGGTACCAGTTCTGTGACAAGAGAATTAAAAATTTGTTGCGGAAGATTCACGCTGATAAAGACAAGGTGGAAAAGAACCAGGGAGAGGTGAGTTAGGGCTTGGAAAAAAACCCAAACCCCTTTGTGGAAGCATCAAATGTTTTCCTGAGGACTCAGAAAGATGAAAGGGGTGATACCCTCAAAAAGAGCAAGAGAGACAAAAAAAAGCAGAATAATGAGGAACAGTTTCCCAGATGCTTTTGGCCAGGCTGTGGCAAAAGCTGATCTCAACAGCAAGAGCACTAAATACATTTCAGGATACAAAACACTTGGTTAAAAGCAGGGAAGAGATCAGGAGCAGAAATTTCGTTTTTCTCCATGTGAAGAGCAGAACTCTTATGGCTCTGAGTGTCCCATGTATTGGCACAGATATGTCTGTGTGATAAAGGCAGACTTATTTTCATTTTTCAAAGCATAAATTCAGGCTATTGCCTAATATTCTTTTTGCTCCATAATGTCTGTTAAGATGGCACATCACTTGGGGCTTCCTTTCTTTGGAAGAGGACCTTTCTGGAATTCTGTAGCCTGCAACTCAGATCTTGAAATTCCTCTCCGAGTAATTTAGTTGAATTTCAGAGGAGTCATTCATACTTGTGCAAAACAAACCCTATTTTCATCCGAGCTTGTGTCAGTGCTGTGTTTGAACAGCAGAGAGCACCAGCACACACTGATGGAGAGCACAGGGCTCCTCTCCTGGCCTCAAAACCAGAACATTGATGATTTATTCACAATGCTCACCGTGGTGCTTCCATAAGCTTTCAACCTGTACTGTGTGTAAGAAACAAGCCTAAATTCTCTGAGCAGCTGTCTGGACAGGTTTAATTCTTCACACTCTCCAATCCATTTTGAAAATTAATGTTTTGACTGATAGGAGTCTTTCTTTAAGCACTTTTTTCTTTTTGCCTGCCCTGTTCAGCCTTCCAAGATTGTGAAAGTCCACGCATCACTCCTCCTGAAGGACTCTCTGGAGGTGCACTTGAACAATGCAACCAGAGTTGCTGATGTCTTGAGGCAGTTTCAGAAGAACCTGTGCCAGAATGGCTGGAATATTGTTAACACTGTCAACCTCCTCAAGTGGTAAATGGTTTTTTCTCTGCTTGAAAAAGAAAAAAACCCAAAGTGGTCTAGCTGCTTTTCTGTGTTGAGGTAGAGGTGAGGTGGAAGCACAGTGAGTCATGAGGAGAGATTGCTCTCTGCTCCTCTGTTCTAAGCCTAGGAAAGGGTGCTGGATGGGAAAGGCAGATTTTAGCTCAGTGAGTGCTTCCACCCAGTGCTCAGGCTGTCAGGAGGTCAGCAGTCCCCTCTGGGCTGCTGGACACCGAGTGAACTCCAGAATCCTTGCTGAAGGGAAGGGAAAAGGCAGGAACACTGACCCTGACAAGCAAACCCCCTCCAGCTCTCCTGCAGAAAAGCATCACCTGTATCATTTGCCTGGAGTAGTAATTCCAGCGTGCTTATGTTAATGTAGGGATTTCCTAAAATAAACTCTGCAATTCCCTCCTGTGCTCCTGTGGGGAATTGCTGAACTAACCCAAAAAAGGAACAGAAGAGTTCCTGCCCCCTCTGTCACAGCTCCTGCAGACTGTGTTTAGTAGCTAAGGTGGCAGTGCCTCTCCTGTCTCCCAGGAGGTGTCCAGACGAGGAGGGTGAGGGAAAGCTGGCTGGATTTGGGTCAGCTGCTGTCTCACCAGCAGCTTGCCTTGTTTGCTTTTTTCCCAATTTTGGGTGTCCTGCACTGTGCAGGAGGATCAGCGAGGTCTCTGTACCGTGGTCTCTTTATCATTGCTGGCCCCTGAACCACAAACAATTCTTTTGGAAGGAATATTACTAAACTACCTAACCTGTCTTTGCAGAGATTTAACTTTCAGTGTGTTTTTCTTTCTGCAGTAACAACTCCACGGAGTGCACAAACCTGCTCTTGTATGAAGTGGGAGGCAATATTGGTAAGTACAAATGGTAGCCGAAAATAAGGACTCTGATATCCAGTTTTTATGCTCAACTTCTTTTAGGACGTAATTTAAAAACTTCTCTGGGCAACTGTGTCATTGCCTCACCACCCTAAGACTGAAGAATTTCTTCCTAATATCTAATGTAGATCTACCCTCTTTCCTCTCAAAGCCATTGCCTCAGATTTGTGGAAGGTTATAATGCTTCTGAAAGGTTGTAATACTGAAATTAATGTGAACAAATCCTAGTTTTTAGGTGGAGGCAAAAGCAAACAAAAAACAAATCTAGCAGCTAAAGGACTAAAGATATTAAAAAATATGTGTTTTTTTCTGAATGTCTTGTTTTAACAGGTGAACATTGCCTGGACCCTGACACTTATCTCTTGGACTTGTACCACATCAATCCCCACGCTGAGTGGATCATTAAGCAAAACCCATCTTATCCTCGTATGTTCTAAGGAAAACATGAACAAAACAAAGCACTTGGTTGCAGTTTTTGGAAGGTGTGGAAATAGAGACTTTCCTGTCATAGTGGCAGAGCAGACACTGCTTGTTTCTTGGAAGGAAAAACACCTTTATTCAGTGCTTCCATGGCAGCTGGCAGTGAGAGAAGAGCAGCCTCTGTGCTGACAGGGTTGTTGGAAACAAGCAGCAATTATCATTGTGGAGCAGAGTTTGCAGGGGGAATGACTGTTCCTAAACAAAATATCCCCCAAAACAAACTCTGAAGGCAAAGCTACAGTGGTTGTACAGCAAAGATGGGACAGAAGAAGAAAAAGATTATCTCAAATATGGTGGAAGGCATTTGTGTATTCTGGGTTTGCTCTTTCTTTTGGAGGAGAGACAGCCAAATGCTGCTGTGGTACTGAGGACATCCCTTTGGTCAGGTCCATGGATGCCTGTGGCATGTCACCAGAAGAGTTTATGATCCACTGTTAAGCTCCTGTTATGTTCTTTGAAGAATGGAAAAGGATGTTTCCAAAAAGGCCAGACAGGATGTGACACCGACACATCGTGTATTTCATGACTGCAGTTAAATACATATATGCAACACAAGAAAACAACTCTCCTTGAAAAAAGTATGGAAATACAGCAGCCTTTCAGATATGCAGTGTGACAGGAGAGGTACCTGTCCCATGCAGCTGTGCTGGTAATGCAAACCCAAATCGCCACTGATGAGGGTAAAACATGCATTTATTTTGATGGACAACCTATATATCAACAGACAGCACAGGAAATATCCTGAAGTTAATGTGAGGTTGGTAAATCTGACCTGGCCATGTGAACTGAACTTCTTTGTGGAAGATTCTGTGGGAATGTGTTTGTTCCAAAGTCAACAAAGCTCCCCTGAGATGTGAGGTGGCTGAGCTGAGCTGAGCCCTCACTGCTCTGGCTGCACATTTCCATCACACTCAGCACAGCGTGGTCCCTGTGGGCTGGACAGGTGAGGGTAGAGCAGAACTCACACCTTGCTGCTGCTGCACCATCATCATCATCATTGTCCAGCCTCACTCCAAGAGGACTGTGCCTGTGAAGTGCAGAAGTGTTGCTTTCCTTTGTGGTGATGCTGAAATACCTCACGTGAGGGGCCCCAGGTGCAGTGTGAAGGGTGAAACACTCAGCCTGTCTGGAAATCCGGGCGTCTTTCTCTAAATACTGTTTTTAAACACGGTTGGATATTTATTCATGTGGCAGAAGCAGGGCTGCCCTGCAAGTGTATACTCAAAGTATTTCATTTGCCAAATCCCAGCTGCACTAGTGACAATCTTCAGTATTACTCCTTTTGTTAGAGAAGTTTGTTTCCATTGCAATCTGAATTTTCCCTCCTCTCCTTTTTTTTCCCCAGGATGAAGTGTAGCTTTCCTTATTCATTATCTCAGACTCCTAGATTCTGTTGTAAATGTGCTTCACTCTGTGATTATTCTCTCTGTGTGGTTAAATCCTCTTGGTGGTTAATATCCTTGAGGAACAGGTGAGCCACAGGCTATATTCTTTCCAGCTTTTTGTGTATTCTGTGTGAGTGGTGCAGATATCTTGAAATTATTCTTATTAGAGAGTTTGTCTATTCTTTTTGGTTGAGATGATGCAGATGCATTGACTGGTTGGATCACCTTCATAGATGTCTTCCTAAGAACCTGTAATAGAACCTCCCAACCTTGACCCAGGTGTCAACAATTCTTGTGGTGCCTCTTTTATAGGGCTTAAATTGTGCCTGAAAGAGTCTGATTCTTTTCCTTGAGAATGGGTGATTTATGTCCCTGGAAAGATCAAGCTGCTTTAAACTGGGGCTTTAAAAACCAAAGGTACCTATTCAGCATCCCTTCTGGAATTCTTTGTGGCAGTGATGGAGCAAAGGTGGCAAAGAGCAAATGCCAGAGATGTGATGCCCTGAGGAATACCCGACTCATAAAGGTATCACTGTGAGCTCAAAGATCCTTTGCAAGCTGAATTGCACCCTGCAAATCACACAATGCTGCACTTTCCCACCCCTCATATGCTGGTTTATTCAATATTCTGTCCGTGTGTATTGAGGGGTTAAGACTCTATCACTGCTGCTGTGAACTACAAACGGGTGGGGTTTTTTGAACACCAAACAATGTGAATCAGTGCTGTGAAAAGGTTAACGGGAGATTCTCATGAGACAAATATCAGGTTTAAATATGAATGGAAATGTAAAAAAAAAAAAAAAAACAACAAACAAACCAAAAAAATAACAAAATGAAACAACTTTCCTGATGATGGAAATGCTTTTTAATTTTTTTTTCCTATCTTTGTATCAAAAAGTAAGTGTAAATTTTTCGGTCAGTGATGTGCAACCCCCTCCTGAAGGATGGCTTTTAATTCCTTTTATTTTTTACAAATTTTTAATTCTGTATTTAAATATTTCATTTATTCGGCAAAACAATAAAAACACGGTAAAACCTCTTGGCTCCATTTTCATTAGTGCCTGAGAACAAGTTAAATGGCTCCACATCCAGGAATGCAGCAGGATTTGCCCCGTGCCTGGAGAGGGATGTACCTGGGTCTGAGTGAGCTGGGCAGGAGTTTTGTGTTACAGCTTCAGGAGAAGTTCCTCTTTGGCTGATCCTGTGGGATTGCTGCAGGATGGTCCAGGAGGAAGAGGAGGTTGGTGTTGGGTACAAAAAGCCCAGAGAAAAGCGGATGGGAGCTGAAGGTGAGCACCTACAATGAGTGACTTCTGAAGGAAGAGGGGCAGTCGTTCAAGATTTAAGCTTGAGGAAATGTGTCCACATCCCATGAGAAATCCCATTCCCACCCCCTCAGTCCTGCTCAGCTGAGCTCTGCTCAGGGACTTGGGTGCTGGACCAAGAATAACGGGAATCCAGCCTGGATCTTTGGTTAAATCACAACTAATAACGTTCAACAGTGATGAAAACGGCATAAATTCACTGTGAACTGTTAGAAAATAGTGCAGCAGCCTGTCCAGCAGTGCTGGTGGAAAAGCAGGGTTTGCTCTCCTATCCAGACACACAAAAAAAAGGGGGAGGAGGATCCAAGTGGCTTCAAAAAGTTTCCAGAGCAATTATCTGAGGAAAACACCAGTTTATCAAACTCATTCCACCCATTCATCTTCAGTAGTATCAAAGTGCTAATCTCTCCCATCCCCGAGGGCTTTTGTGATTGATCATTACACAGCTCTCCCCGGCTCAGAACAGGAGCCCAGGATTTATTCTGAATGCAGCTGTATGTTGTGCTGAGATAAGGGACAGAGCATAAAAGAATCTTGCAAACGCTGGTTAAACGAGTTGTGGATGAAGTTGAAATAACAAAATAATAATAATTTTTAAAAAGTAGTTTGCCTTAGGAAAAAGTATTTGAAAAAATATAGAGTCTTCACAGGAGCGAGTGAGGCTTCAGCTCTTGGAGGGAAATGCCACAACTAAATGCATTTCCTGGAGCAAAGCAAGTGACAGCAACTATTGTTGTAAATAAAATACAACTGTGCTTGATTAAATCTGTTTTTTACCCCCATGCATTCCCCAGTGCTGAAAACAAGACAAATGACATCGGTGGTTTTGCATGCTGAGAGGATGGAACCCTAAAGTTCTCTCCAAATCCTGCTTGCATAAGAGGGCTGGGCACGTCTTCACCTTGTGGGGAGGAAACAGAGATTGAAGTTCAATATTTTAAGTCACTGGAAAAGAACGTGTGCAGCTGCACTGACTCACCAGCTGGGACAAGGCCTGAGCAGCCTCTAGTCCCTCCAATCTCAGGTTTGTTGGGTTTGTTTGTTGTGACAGACACCCTTTGCCAGGACAGCGAGGAGTGGTGACCTCCCCTGCCCAAGTCCTTCCCCCCAGAGCTGGACCTGGCAGGATCCACTCAGCTCGAGGGGTTGAAGCCTTTCCCTCCACCCTGAGCTCTGGTCTCCAGCTCTGGCCAGAGGCTGACCCAAAGAATGGCAGTGGAGGAAGGTGTTCCTTTTGTCCTTAGTCCTTGGAAGGGAATTGGAAGTGGTGATGTTCTCATCCCTGTGACCATCTTGGCCGTCTGCACTTTTCTAGCAGGTGAAGTTGCAGGGGCAATTACCTAGGGGATAAAGCACGAAAAGAGGAAGAAACCCAACAGAAATGGAGGGTGTGGGTGTAGCTCTGTGGGTTGTGTGTAATTTTGTTTGTTTTTCAACGTTTGGAAGAGACACAGATGATGAACATGAGTTCTGCTGCCCTCTCCTCACTCATCCCAAACCTTGCTCTCGACAGGCTGTATTAGAACCCTGCTTCAGAAATTCCCTATCCTGGGCAGGATGAGGATAGAAGGTTGGCTTTCCCTTGCTTTCAGCTTTTGCCAGCATGTCCCTTCAGTGCTGGAAAGGTAAGGTGAGCCCTCAGTACTGAATACATTTCTTTGTCCACGTGTGTGGATGGAAGCTCCAAGCTGAGCATGGACTGCTTATCCCTTGTATTGAAAGTTAATCTTTTAAGCCTTACCCAGAGTTTTAAAACTCCCAAGGAGTGTGGTTATCTATAACCCACTGGTTTTACCTCCTACCCGACCTTTCTGTATGACCCAGTCAGTGCAGGAGGAAAGAGCCACCCTTACCTGCCCTCATGTCTCTGGTCAAGCCTCCTCTGGACACAAGAACAGCCACAAAGTGGAATAATTGCCTTTTAGTTGTAACAAACTGGCAGAGCTGTCTTAGGGTTTCAAGAGAGACAATTAAAGATTTTTACACTGTTTTCTTCAAAAGGAAAAATAGAGCTGGGGGTTTCCTAATAGTCCTCCTGATTCTGCATCACCCTCCCCGAGCGTGTTGTTGTGGGTTGCATTTATTATGAGCCACTTATTATCCCTAATTATTGAGCAGGGGGTAGGGCTCTCGGTAACAGGCAGAGTTGTGACTTGATGAACACTCAGCTGTCTCTATTTAAGATAAAATTACTGTAATTAACAAATCGATCAACCCTACTTTCGCTTTGCCTGCCTGGGACAGAACAAATGGGCTAAATGAGACCTATTTAGCACAAAAGCAGAGAAAGGGGTTCGCAGACCTCAGGATACACAGGCTCGGAGCTTTTTTGTCCCACGCTGCTTTTAACGGTAATGTCACATAATTGTCTCTTGTTAGGCAATTTTGCCTCCAGGAAAAAGCACCCACGCTGCACTTTGTTCAGCTCAGCCCGGCAAGGCAGAGTCAGCGGGTGAGCAGCCAGGTGGGCTTTTGGTAAAAACCTCCCCCTTGAGCAGGGCTGGGATGGATTCCCTGGCTGCTGTGCTCACTTGTCACTCTTACCAGGTTGTTTGCAGAATTTATGTCTTTGAGAGCAAGATTGATTCCTTAGGTTGTCTTTATTTGGGCAGATGTCACCTTCTCTGACTCCCCCACTGCTGCTCTTCACCTTGCTTTGGTGTCTGAGGGTATCTGTGCTTTTAGCTCCAGGAATCCTCCCAGCTCGCTGCTGTGGGAAATCCTTGTTCCTAGCTCTTTTTCCAGAGCCATGTGCTAAGAAGCATTAGGAAACAGGAATTTGTCCCCCCTGAAGCTTTTGTGGTGTGTCTGTGCACTCCGGTAAGCTGACACTGCATGTATTGTCACCCACCCTCCCTGCCTGGCCACGCCAGGATTGTGTCACATCCACACATGTAGTGAGGGTGATCCCATAAAGGAGATGAGATGCTGGAGGGCCAAGGAAATGCTGTTTCACTGTGTTCTGCCCTCCTGGGAGATGAGCTGCTAAAGGGTAGAGCTGCTACACCAGGAGAAGGGTCTGGAGCACAATATGGGGAGCAGTTGTGGGAGCTGGGGGTGTTCAGCCT
>VYZR01033976.1:18019-29058 GCA_013400675.1 Oxylabes madagascariensis
AAAAAGGACCTGTGGAAGAGACCTGTGGAAGAACCAAGTGTGATTATTTAAGATTAACTCTCAACATAAATAATTGGTTTACAATTATCTTCCTTCTGGATTTCACAAAATTTACAATTTTATTTCTTCGCAGCATTCACTTCTCTAAGGGATATTTTTCTGGCTGAAACTGTCTGTTGTATTAAGTAGAAAATTTTTCTTTTACTGTACTACTGGCATTCACCAGGTGGAAGGGGTTCACTGCTGCCTTTGCTTGAACCTACCATTATAAAGAGCCGATAAGTAAAAGAATGACTTTCAGCAACTTTAATGAGAGCTGTAGGGCATTCAGCAACTTGTAAGAACAAGTCCCAAATCACCACAGCATTAAAAAATCCATCTGAGTTGAGATTGCATGCAAGATAGGGCTGTGTTTGAAGAAAGACAAGATGATAAGGAAGTATAGTAAAAAGTAAAAGGTCTAAAATAAAATCTTTTACTACCATTTCATTACCAGGGTCTTAAGCACTCTGTATGTTCCTGAGATCAGAGTACAGTGATAATGCTGCTTACCACTGTCCTTTACAGACCTATCAAAGGCACAGATCCATATCAAGACTACAAAGATTTCACTGGTCACACATAGAAGAAAAGAACAAAAAGAATAGCCCATGACACAGTAAAACCTGTCATAGTGCTGCTGGCACAGCTGTGTCAAGGAATTGCAAGTCTCACTCAGCGTAGGAGTGTCTGATCCAAAACCTGCTGGCATACCCTTTGGGAAGGTATGCATTAACTGCTCATGAAAGATGAGAAGAAAACTGTTTCATCTTGGACAAAACTGAGCTGCTTCAAGATTCAAAGTGAGACACTTTCCATTTGCTACTGCTGGAATTTTGTTTTCCATACAAATCTTACTAAATAAAAAGCAGTAAGAAATATTCTTTCTGGCCAAGGAACAATATTAAATTTGCACAAAAGCAATGCAATTACCATTATTTTTCATTTTAATTTAATGTCAGTTATAAAGCTTACAAAGATATGTCTAGTATGAGCTAAGGCAGTGGTGCAAACTTCATTGCACTAGCATGCTAGCACCCCTCATAAGCTGATCTGAAGGAAACTTTGGCAAAACCATCATTTTGGTCTTCACCCTGCCCACCAAACTTCACCCTTCTTGTGTAACATAAAAGGTGGAAATTAGGACCAATCTCTATATTAAGATGACTTTTTTTTTATACTAAGGCTATAGCAAAACCAGTATCATTTAATATAAACTTTTCATAATGACATTTGCCCTCATCTAACCTGCAGTGAACTTCAAAATGTGACCTAGAGGTGAAAAACTCCATATCATGTTTTCAGTTTCCTGAACCACACAGTCATTTATTACTACTCCTTTATATTAGTCATCTAGAATCAAAAATGAGCAGTTCATTTCCCTGTACAGACAGGCTTTTTGCCCAAAAATGACTGCTTAGCAATTAATTACAAGACTGACTGAATGAAATATATTTTGCTTCAGTATTATTGAGTTCAAAAGATCTGATATACTACATTATACTGCAGCATTGTTACTTATGACATGATAAGTCTCAAGGCAATCACAGGTACTTCTCACTTACTTAAACACCGAAGTTTGATACCAAGAGCTAGAACAGAATACTAGAATTCTTATTGTCAGATCAAGCCTATTTCCTATTATAAACACAACAAATTAAGAAATTAATTATTTTAAAACAACTCAAATTACGGTGCATTTTAAATATCCTTTTAAGAAAGAATTGAAGACTGTTATTCCTTATGCTCTAGTAAGATCATACAAGCAGAGGATAACTTAAGTTGCAAGGCATCTTTAGAGGTCATCTGGTAAAAACTTTATTCATAGCAGGGCCAAATTTGACATCAGATAAACTTCAGTTAGATCAGTTTTTTGAGAGCTATGTTTAGTTCAATTTGAATTTATTCAAGAATGGAGTTTCCAAAATTTCTTTCAAAAACATAATCCAATAATCTCACCATGATTTTTTTTCTGGTATTCAATCAATTTCCCCCAGTTGCATCCTGGGTCCTTTGCCTCTCAGCTTCACTGAGAACATCCAAAAAGTGATCATCTTAGCAAGTATGGAACACATTAATTTACTCCAACTCTAATCAAGTGAAGTACAAAACCTCCATTCACTTTTCTTGTACAATATCAGGGCCAATGATTAGTGTGACTGGTTTGACTCTCTCTTTGGTCATCTAATCAATTAAATTCATATCATAGGGCTGCCAAAATGTAACACTTTTACCTGAAAACTCAAGGGATTGTGATTTTATTGCTTATTTGTCAATTTACCAAATTGGTCCTAAAACTAAAAGGGTCTCTTTGTACCTATAAGATCCAACTAAGATATAGATTGAAAATATGAGCCAAGATTAACTAGTTTTACATGTTTTTATGACAGATCCAAACCTCACGAAATTGACAATATTTAAACACCACCTAAACAACTGTAAGTGCAATCGATCCCATATGAGTTCCAAAAATAAACCTACAAAGTTCTCAAGTTCTGTAAGTCCTACCCAAACTCCATTTAGATCCAACAATACTATCCTGAATTCCAAAGACCCTCCAAACCACAATATTTGTTTCTTAGTCCCAAGAATGGAGGGCAGGACCTCCCTTTGGAATGGAGAATTCAAACCCCCTCCCTCCGAATTATTAAAATTTTGAATATTAAGTGGGCTTTCAGGCAAAGATGAGGCTAGGAATAACAGCTCTTTACTAGTATGTACAACAAGGCAAACAAACAGCAACAACTACAGCATTAACAATAAACAGACCCAGGAACCTCAAGGGGGCTTTGTTTCACAAAGCCCAGGACAGTTTGATCTTGGTGCCCTTGCGGGACTCCGAGAGCACCAAGCTGGAACGGTGGAAAATTCCGGGCTGGTGGATGAGACGTATCAGAAGCTCTGTCAGCGGTAGCAGGCAGGTGGAACGGCAGGGATGTCCCGGCAGGGCAGGGCAGAGCAGGGATACAGCGTAGCACAAAGCCTCAAAGTAGTGCCGAAGAAAGCAGCAGCAGCAGGACAGGGCCAGCTCAGCAGGGCAGGAGGAGGCGAGCTCAGAGTTCCAGGGCACACGAGCAGATGATGGTAGATTTCTCAGGACTGGACCCAGTGGGACAGTGAACCCCTCCCGCAGCAAACAGCAGCAGCCTGACCGTCCTCTCTCCGATGCCGAGAGCAAGAGAGCGAAGCTGCCCTCAGCCCTGTCCTTTACCTGCCCCCAAACCTCGTGGTATCATTTTCCCTCGGAGGGAAAACTCTCAGAGACCAAAAAATGGTGTAGCACGGTGCTACACTCTCCTTCGGCCACTACTTTGTTTTGGTCAAGCATTCATAAGTACCCAGTAGTAAGTCTCCTAGCAATTTATGAGGAAAAATTCTAAAAGTAAAAGAGAAACAAACCTAACCCCCAATAGGTCTTGGTACAATGTAGCAGATCTTGAAATAGAAGCAGATCAGCAGCATATCTGAATGTTCTTAAAATAACTATCTACAAAACTTACTGGTCTTATAGACAGGAAGAGCAGCTATATAATTCACAATTTTCAGTGTATTAATTGTCATTATTATCATCGAAATCTTAACTCACTTCATCACTATAAATATATTAATTAAATGTTTATATGACAATCAACTGTCTCTCAGTCATAGAGTAGCTAAGAATTGCAGAAAAATAGCCTGCTGTGGTGGATGGACCCTAAAACTAAGCAAGAGTTGCATGATTCCTTTCAGAGGAATCAGTTCAGCAATTTCAGAGGGCTCTCAAAGTTCATGTTTCCTCAAGTTTTGAATTTCTGACTTTGGAACACTGTACAGAAGAAGTCTTACATGCAGCTTTGACAGGAGGAGATTTCACTTCTGAAGCTGAATTTCTGGTGCATGGAAAGGTTAAATCCTACAGTGTTGATGAGCTCAGAACATGTGTTTTACTAACAGATAACTCCCAACAATTTTGAAAAATAAAACAAAAACACAAAGTGGAAAATAATATTCCTGATGACAGAGATTCCAAAACATATATAATATCATGTATTTTTTGGATTGCGAATATTTAACTCAAGTAGCTCTACTGGATGCAGTGTGTTACTTCCAATGTCAAGGTTAAATGCAACTATACACCGACATTACAAGCATATCAGCCTCTTAGGTATAGCCACCAGCAATGGTTACACGTTTTGGGAATGTCATTTGAGTTACCAGAGGAAAACACCATTCCCACCTCAGCTGTTATAACAGAAAGTGCAACATCCTGCAACCAGGGCATTGTTCAGGGCTAAAACCCCAAGCTTTATCCATCCTTGCTAGTACAAGAGGCAGCCCCTCAACTTTCTCCTCTTTTATCAGTAGACAGGTGCTTCATCTCCAGATCAATGGGCTGGTGATTCTTTTATCAACATAAAAAGTGCAGCAATTTATTGGTTCAAAGATTTTAGTTTCTCAAATTTACCAATTCCCTTGAATCCCTGAGCTGTTAACTGAATAACTGGTATCCGTCAGTTCTAACATCCAAGCATCAAGAGTCAAAATCATAGAATGTCCAGCTCTATAAAGTATTTAAAAATGAGATGAAAATCTATGCATGATATATACATATATCACTTCCCCACATAACTGCTGAAATTCTATGATGTCCAGTAATAAATGATGAAACATTATTGTTCATTCTAATGGATACAGTCTCATCTCCAAATGTAAGGATTTACATACATCAATATAATTAATGTTAATGGCAATGATAAAGAGAAATCTTCTGAATATTGAAAGAGAATAGGCTGTTGAAATGACCAATTGCACTTCCCAAACACAAGTTGAAACATTAGTTCATAGAAGCTGTGTTTCCACTGGAATAATTTTTCAGTGTGGCCTGCTGACACTTTAATTATTTGGAAAGTAACAGGTTAAGTAGGGAACAGCCTATTTTACACTAGCTATAACTGGATAAGCCATACACTTCTAAATCAGGATCTACAGAATGAACACAGTGCAGAGGAGCCCAAGGATAGACACATGAAATGAGACTGTCAAAGCCATGGAGGGACCTAGTCACACACTTTCCATCAACCATCCCTTCACCACTTTGAAAATCTCATTTACCATCTCTGTATTTAGAGTTCTTTGTGTTTGTTTATCTGCCTACTTCTAGGTCCCAAAAACCTCCACTTATTGTAAGTGTTGAAACAACATTATCCAGCCAAGGTAGTTTCTCAAAAACACTTTTTCAAAGCAGCATGAAGGTTTTCACTGTGTGACATTTATTAACACCAATTGGATTCACACAGCTAAATCTTGCTTCAATTTATTGCCAATTTACCCCTTCCAGAATTTAATATTTTTTGAATTTGTTTTATTTTCCAAACATTTTCATCATTCAGTGTTTTATGGCATGGTGTCTCCAATAGCACAGGCACAATCTCTGCCAGCTGGTTTAATTTTTTAGTACAGCCAAGGCCAATGTCTCAGACTTCTAGTGGCATCAGTAAGAATTACGGCTGTAAGCCAAAGGATTCATATATCCTTATGATATATTTTCCCATTAGCTCCTAATAATCTTAATGACATATTCATGCACAAAAAGATACACATACACTTACTTCGTTGTTCTTTGCTTAGACATCTTTGACAATGGCATATGACAATGCTTCAGTCAGGAAGAGCAAAACAGTGAAAGATCAAGGAGGAGTGGTGGAGCAAGGTACAGTTCTCCTTACACAAAATTTGCTTGGTTTTCAGAAGCAAAATTCACACAAAGGAGTTCAATGAAACCCTGAATGTGACTATCAGCTTTTCCTGAACTTGTGTCATCTACACTTCCATCTCAATGATTTTTTTTCCAGAATTCTGTATTACACATAATGATATGGATTGCTATTTACAAATGAAGTTATTATTAAATGATAGAAGACTAATTTCAGACTGTCCTTAGGATTACTGAATGAAACATTTCAATGCATCATTATAAAAAAGTAAAAGGTGTCAGCCAAAAACCTCCGCTTTCGTGGATTAAAGTATAACTGAAAATCACTATTATTGTCATTTTATGTCAAAATCCCCTGACAAACAGGACTGAACATTACAAGCAAATCTTCTTGCAGTTAATACACTGAATGGGTTAACATTAGAGAAAGGGTATTTTATTCACAGTAATGCAATAACTGTTTTCCTCTTCACTTTTGCCTAGGCTGTTTGTTTATATATTGCTGGGATAAAGAAGGCAAAAGTTAGAGAAGACAAAAGTTTTAAAGAATTGAGAAACTGTGCTTTGATGACACTGAACAGTGCACTCTTCTTTAGAACAAGAAGCAAATCTTGTTTATGAACGTGTTTTCAGGGATTTGGCTTTTTTACTTTCCATCTTATACAGAAGAGAATCTACACAGTACATGCCTGCTATAAAAGGTGTTGCCAACTGTACTTAATTAGAAACTTCTTTCTCAGGTAATATCGAAAGGTTAATCCTAAAGCTAAGCCTGAGCTGTTCCCAGGCCTTCTCTATATGATCAGAACACAACTAATTGTTCTAGTAACTTCAAAAGAAGTTAACAACTTCTTTTTTTCATATGCCCATCTGTTTCCTTTTTAAAGTTTTTCCTCAAGTCATATAAACCATCAGTACTTCTGAAATTCTGCAAGATAGCACTACAAGTGCTTAGATTTTGCAAGATTTAATCTAAATATTGTCTACAATCACTAGTATCTCTTTCACCCTCCATAAGTGGTTACAAAGTAAAATAAATCTTACTTAATGAGAGTAATGTCCAGGGACGCAGTTTTGCTGCATATGTTTTATATTCATGACCTCTAAGATATTAGAAAAAGATTTCAACTTTCTGTGGTGTTAACTTGTACGTATATAAACTGAACACTACCACCACTGAGATCAAAAGCATCTGATCTTTAAGTTCAAGTGTCATGGTTTAGGAATGATACTCCCCAATTTAGTTCTCCGACAGAGACTGCAGATCACACTGCCACTCGCTCCTCCCTCTCCCCTTCTCCTTTCTACAGGTGCCTGGAGAGGAGAATTAGAGGCACAAAAAGGCAAAGATCGTGGGTTGAGAGAAGAACAATTTACTGGAAACAGCAATGAGATAAGAAAAGGAACAGTAACACCGACAGTATTAATAACAAAAGCGTGCTAAAGAGAGAGTCATTCACATGCAAAATGCTCGCCCCAGCCCGACCAGACCGCAGCCATGCAGCCATGCTCCCCCTGGCTTGGAACCAGGGCCACCCCACTCTCTCTCCAGCTTGGGAATGCTGCCACACTGCCCCAAACAGAAGGAGCCCATTCTCCCTGGAAGAGAGTCCTTTTCCTCCACCCCTGACAATGATGTGAAGTAGCATAAGAATAACCTGCAGGTTCCTAGCCATGTCCCCTCCAGGCTACTGCAAAAATTTAATCCCGTCTTGGAACCAGGACTTAATATCTGCTATATAACTTCTTGAATATAAAGAAAGACTTCTATTTTTAAATGAAAATAAATTAAAATTACAGCATTTTGCCATACAGCCGTTTATCAGCACCTGAAAGATGTAGGTGTGACAGCGGAACATCACTATAAAAGAGGTAATAACAGCAGAAAAAACTGTGCATTGAAGTAATTTTTGAAAGTTGTTAGGTCTTTTATCTGATAGGTCTTTTATAAAACACGACTCTTTTCCTGAAAGACTTTTTATGCATTTCTCTGCAGATTATGGTGGCCATTCACACTTTACTTCAATTTTTATAGCCTCCCAGTAATTCCACAGAATAGTAAATACAGTTATTATAATCCTCATAACTGGCAAAGAGATGTATTTGAAGAAATAGGGTTTGTTTCCCCTCCCACATGCATGATGTAAATCAGGAGCAATTCTGCTGCAGTCGTTAGCACAAAACTGATACAAAACAAGAAATAAAAAATAACACCAATGCATACAGAACACTTTCCTTACACTAAGGATACAAGTCATATGCCTCCTCTGGTTTTTTTTGGCAAGGTTGTGCTGTTGAGTTACTTATACCACATTAAGCCCATCACTCTATTCACATGTGAATAAGGTCCAGGCTCACACTGGAAACAATGGAGACACACCAGTTTACACAGGCTAAGAACCTGGCACAAAGCCTTGAAAATGAAAGGGGATTTTCAAATAAATGCAATATGTACAATTACTTCTGGAGTATTACCTCTGAAACAGAAGCGATTTCAAAGTGTTATAAGAGAAAACAAGAAAGATCGCAAAGGATTACGAATACAAACAAACAATCCCCCACACACTAAATGTATCCCACTTTTCTTCTTTACAGGCACAAACACACGAGGAACACCGTTCATTTCATGTGAGATCATGTGGCAAAATGATGACACTGAGTCACTAGAAAAGAGAAAAATCTTTTAAAACACTCTTGGGACCAGGGACTACCGTTAAGGGGAGAGTATTATTTTATCATCGTGCTAATGAGACAGATGAAGGATTATTGTTGTTTGGCGGTGATTTATCTCAACAACTGTTTTTCTCTAAAATAAATATGCCAACTCCACTAAACAAAGAGAAGAAGAGGCACCGTTCTGTTGTTTCAATTGCACGCTGAGGAATACTTAAGCAGAGGAAAGAAAAGTCACGGGACTGGGCCGACACACGCCGGTTAAGAAAAACAGAAAAAGAAACAGGCGGCGATGCCGGACCCCGCATCTTCTCACCGCGCCGGCAGCGCCCAGCAGTGTCCGGCCCCGCCGCCGCCCCGCGGGCACTGAGCGGGAGCACCGTCAGCCTCGTTCTTCCCCTCGGCCTCTACTTTGAGCAGACGGGGGAAGCCCCTGCCCGGAACCACCGGGGAGTGACACCTTCCCGAAGAGACACCAGGGCGGGCGAGCCGCTCTCCCTCAGGCAGGGAGCGCCGACAGCCGCCCGGGCTGGGGGCTCGCGGCACCCTCCCCGGGTCGCCCACCCTCTCCGTCCCCCGGCCACGGGGCTGCTCCGGCCGCGTCTCACCGCCAAACTTACGGGTCGGGGCGCGGGGGCGCGGACGGCTCCGCGGCCGGGTCAGCGCCGCTCCGCGCCCCCGGCGGCCGTGCCCGGGGCGGGGGAGAGAGCGCCCGTCCCTGCCCACCCCCCGTGAGACCCAAGCGTGCCCCGGCACTCACCAGCTGCAGCGAGCAGAGGAAGATCAGCGTGCAGCGCCCCGTGCAGCAGCCCATGGTGGCGGCCGGAGAGCCGCCGCCGCTCCGCTTCTTCCCTCCCGCACTGACGCGGCCCCGGAGGCGAGGCGGGGGGCTCACCGCATCCGGACGGAGCGGCCGGGCGTGCGTGTATCCCCCGCTTCCTGCTGCCTCGCTCCTTTGTGGAGGGGCTTCTCTTCGGCGGCGGGAGGTCGGGAGCGGAGGTCGGCGCGGCCCCGGGGCTGGCAGCCGGCGGCGGAGGGCTCTGCCCGGCTCTGGCTCTGGGGAAGGGGCAGGGGCCGGGGGTGGGCGTTCGCGGACCGGGGCGGGGTGGGCAGAGGGAACGAGGGTGGGGANGCCGGGGCAGCCCGGGGGCGGTCGCGGGCCATTGTTCGCCGTCCGCGCCGTGCCGGGGTCGGAGCGGGCTCCGGGGGCAGGGGAAGCAGCCGGGACCCCGAACCTCAGGGAGTCCCGCTGGCAGCGGCTGGGTGCCCTCTCCCAGCGGGTGCCGGGCGGTACCCAGGGAAGACTGTTCCCGTCCCGCTGCCCCAGCCGCGGAGTGTCTGGGCGCTTGAGGCTGCTGCTCGGGCTGTTCGGTCCCCTCCTTGTCGGCGCACCAGTGATGCTGGGAAGGGGTTTCCCTTCCTGGCAGCGCCATTGTGCCAGGAGAGCCCGCCGGCTCCCGCTCTCCCCTGCGGGTATGAACTGGGAATGGGCTCCGGGGAGAGGGACTCGGCTCCGGCGGTCACCGCTCCTGGCAATGGTAAATCGTAGAGTCGTTCAGGTTGGAAAAGATCTAAGATCGTCAAGTGCAAGCGTTAATTCGGCACTGCCAAGTCCATAGCGTACAAGGAGACGGATGAACAAACAGTGCTCTCCAGGGGCCTCTCCAGAGGCAGTTGAGAGAAACAGGATCAGTGGAGATACTGCGGTCCCTATAGCTATATGTGCAGTTTGGTCATAGACAAGTAATCTTCTGGGGCGAAATAATAAATCCAAATGTACACACCGTCTCTTAAAAATACAGTGTGGGGATGATGTGGAGGATGAAGTGTTGACTACCTTCTTTTTTCCCTTCTCCAACAAAGTACAGAAAAACTAGTTTGTTTGTTTGTTTGTTTGTTTTCAGGCATTAAGGCATGTTCCACTCACCAGACAGCACTTTCCTACAGCCTGTTACCAGCTGCTGATCCACAATACAGAGACTTCTGCCACAAAACACTGAAGATTGCCCTGGGGGAAAAAGGAAAACAAACCACAAAAACAAAACACGAAACCAAAACCTTATCTTCTACAAGGCATTTTAGTGAGTTATGTGATTAATGTCTCTGTGAAATACACAGTATTGCATCCCCCAACCACATACAGCCCTTCATTTATATACTAAATAGTAGTGACAATAATCAAATCATTACAAGGTTACTGTGAAACATTTTTGTGTCAGATTAGATTTGGAAAGCTTCCTTTTCCTATCCTTTTTTTTCCCACCCTTTTAAGTAGGAAAACATTAAGTCAATTTTAAATACCAAACCGAAGGAACAAAAGGAAGACAAGTAAGAAGCAGATTCTGCTCATCCAGGATTTGTATTTGACTAGGTAGGTATTTGAGGAGCACAAAATAGAACCCACATTGCACAGTATGCAAAACTTTAATAAAACCACCTGAGATTTATATTTCTATGTATGGCTTTAAAGTGAAAATTCTACCTGGAGCTGAAGTTTACTAAAGTTACATGTTCTGAGAATATATATATTTTGAAGGATGAATACCTGAAGATATGAAAGTAAATTGAAAAGGTGATAGTTGCCAAAAATACAATGTGCCAGGGTCTGTGAGCTGGTAAGTTTTATGGATAATTG
>VYZR01033977.1:55327-77754 GCA_013400675.1 Oxylabes madagascariensis
GAGCAACAGAGTTTGCACAGGGAAAGGAATGACTTTAAGTGCTAAGGAAAATAAGGCCGGTACTTAAACTTTGCTAATGAGGCAAATGTCTAAAGTGTGGAGGCCAACACTAAAGCAGCAGAAAATTGGCAAAGAAGGTGGAAACAAATCATGAGGCATTTAGCTCAGCTGCTGTATTTGTAAGTCAGAATACAAAGCAGCTCCTACTTTGTTCAGGAATGGGAGGATATACTAGGGCTTTGTTTTTTCTGCAGTTATTCCTGCCTGTTCCAGGCAGGGATAAAGGATGTTTCAGTGAGCTGGGCTGCAGGTGAGTTGATAAGGGTAGAAATCATGCAGAATGTGAAACGACCATCACCTCCTGGGACTTGCAGTAGAAGCCAAGCGCGGGTTTGTCTCTGAGAACCTCAAATGTCAGGGAAAACTGGAGGAAGGATGTCGTCTCTCTTGCTCCTTCTAAGCACCAGCTGAGTCAGTCCAACTGGTACAGTATTGAAGGCACCGAGAATAATCTCGGTTGTTTAAGTTATTCTTGTATAGACTGAGAAAGCCCATGTAGAATGTAATTGTGCTGATGATTTTTTAAAAAAAGAAAAGATGAAACACCATTCTGAGATTCTTCTTGCATGTGCCTGAGCATTCTTCTTACAAAAAAAAATAAAAATCTGCGGTATCTTTCTTCTTAATTTCCTCACGGTTCTTAATTTGCATGTCAAATAAAACCTCCGTGACTGATTTTGATGACACTGCAAGCGTTTAGCTCTGAAGACAATCAGTGTAAATTGTCACACGTTATCAGATAGCCACTGACAAACTACCTAACCGTGTGCTTCACAGCCTAACGTGTAATGATTTTTCTCATGAAATTAAGAAAAATCGAGATCGCTACAAAACTGTGTCTTTTGTTTGAAAACACATTATATGCAGTGCTGGAAAATGAGAGTCAGGTCAGGGAATGTGACTGAGCTTCCTTTTCCCTCTGCCCCTAAGGCCTATTTAGCCTTGAGACATTTACCATATGCCACAGATTATTTTAACCATGAATGCTCCATATCTTTATGGATATGGAGCTACCACTGGGTTTTCACTGTTACTGGACTTTCAAGGTTACTTTTCTGAACCAGTCAAAGACTTATGCTGATATTGCAGACATGTCAATCCTAATCTTAGCATTGTTTTTCCTTTTTTTCCCCCCATGAATAAATTTAAGTATCTGTGAACAGCCATTTGTTGCCTTGCAGAGTGAACTTGAGCTAGAGAGAGCAGAGTGTGTGCATGTATATATTACCTGGCAGGGGTTATGTCTTCCTTTAAACTATGGGAAATGTAGATATTGCATTTTCATATTAGGCACACTGAGCTTTAGAGCTTAGTTTCCAGTCAGTTATCCTATTTGGTGAGGTGAAGCAATCCTTACTGAAGGTATTTTTCAGCAATATCGTCACAAATGTCATAGAAACCACCTCTTTATTGTTGGCAATTATTTTTCCCAGTGGAATGACATTCTGGTCCTATATGACAAAACAATAGGAAGGTGCAAAATTGGTCTTGTCAACTCTCATAGACTTGATTGAATGCACAACAACAAAGAATAACTAAACATATATGCTTTCTTTTTCTAGGATATTTTTTGTTTGTATCATAAGACATTTTTTCACTTTTCTCTATGTTGTGGATAAGCAGAAAGAGGGAAATATCTCAGATGTGCAATGCTGTTATTAGATGTTACCTATAAACATGGGTTTGCCTTAGTTTGATGTGCTGATACAGCATTTGTTGAAATTTTTTTTTTTCTCCTAAGAAAGACATGGTCAGAAAGAGCTTGTTTTTCACAAATGGGATTTGTGGGTGAGTTGTACATCATTTAACAAGGAATGAGAAGATGAAAGGTCATGTACAAGTTTTACCTCATTTGAAAGGTAAGCTTGAACTGCTTAAGGTTTGGTAACAAAAAAACTACCAGAGCGAGAGCTTTTTCTCTGGCCTGTTCCCAGGATTTTCTGAAGGGCCTCCTTGTCTTGCTCGTCACTTGTCTGAGTGCGGGATCACAACCCCTTGGCTGGAGGGCTCATGGAGAGCCCATCACATTAGGCAGTAGTGAGTGTTCCTCAGCCATCCAGCTTTAGTACCCAGAGGGCCTTGTGGCCTTTATCCTTCAGCTGCAAAGGGGCCAGGGAACAACTGAAAAATAATGTAAAATGTTTGCCAACACACTTCTGTCATTGTGTGAGTAGAATGCTGAGCTTTGTGTTGCACGTACACCTCTTCTCCCTGTTGATAAGAAATTATTTGGGTGCTAATAACTTGCTGACTAGTGTTGAGAGCATTGCTTAACAGCTCCTACCCACAGATGCTGGATTTTTGCCTTTTGGTTGGATGCAAATACACTTGAAATACTGCGGAGGACCACCTTGAAATTTTGTTTTGAGGGCTTGCCTCAGGTGCTGTCTTCAGCCTGCCCTCAGGGTGAAGGAAGAAGGGAGAAACTGTGCTCTGACACCCTGTATCAGATGGGTGCTTAGAGGAGAGGCAAGCAGTGAGAGCCCATCGTGGCAAAGCAGCCCTCCAGCCCCTGCCCTGAGCGGGACCCTTCTCTCCTGTCCCCCCAGCACCGGGCTGTGCACTCAGCCTGGCCTCCTCTCCCACGGGGATGGGAGGTGCTCCAGTCGGAGGGATGGTGTTCGCTTTCCCAGCAGGTGGACGAACCTGAATGTCTGGTTCTGCCCTGGTTCACACGGTCTGTTTGCTAAAGAGATCAAAGGATATTTATTTCTGGCACAAGTCTTGATACGGATTCCTGTGGCTGTATGTAAGCAGGGCATGGATGGACTCTTTGACCATCGGAATAACCTCAGATCCACCAAGATGTCAACACCTCCCAACATACCTTTTGGGAAAACAGTCTTTCTTTTATCTAGCAGACCAACTTTGTCTACCAATTTGTTTGTAATGATCAAAGACATCAAATTCTCTGGAATATTTGTTATTTTTGAGGTTTTATGGATTAAATAATCACAGATTTTCAGGCATCCATGTGAAATAGTTGTGAAACAAGATGACCAACCGGCTCATTAAATGTTATGCTATAAAGCATGGCTTGATTCAGCTTTGAGTTTCAGCTGTGTATAGCTGTAGTTATAACCCAGTGGTGACTCACTACCCCTTGGTCACTGCCCCTTTTGGTGTTGCTTGGGATCTGTGACTAGAAAAAAATGGCTTGTCAATGTTGGAAATTTCCTGTTGCTTGATCCTAACTCATTGTAGTCAATTATCTGAGTACCTACCATTCTAATGTTCAAATAGTTTTATTTGTTCGTTTTTCTTACTTTCCTAAGAATTTTTAGCAGCTTGTGAAGAGGCTGGTTAGTTTCGAGCCTATCCCCCACTGCTCTCTACCACATCACAAGCTCTGTCATGTGTTAGGGTGACTGGCACTGAGTCATACTTTTTTACTGTACCTGTACTGTATTTTTTTCTTCCATAATCAACTTTACTCATATTCTTTACTGCCTTTCCTTTATTCAGGTAATAATTCACATGCTAATGGGATTTTGTTTGAGCCTGCTTCTAGAAGAGTAGCTCTTAGCTGAAATTTGTCTATACTTTCCATTGTAGAGATCAGTTTAGATTTGAGATTTTATTTTTTTTTTCCAATAGCTGACATGGGTAATCAGCAAGCAGTATGCTTCTTAAAATCTCATGTGCAAAACGGAATAGGATGCCTGCACTGTTTGCAGTAGTTTACCAGAGATAAAGGCTATGCTAGAGCTCTCATGCTAAAGCCATTGTTCTCTCCTTTGCCTCATGGTTTTATCTGGCAATCCCCCTTTGACAGGGGCTGATTTGAAATCTTAGAGGGTCCACAGACAAATGTCTGTTGGGGTAAAGATGCTGCAGAGTGCTGCAGGGCTTGCAGAGTAGCCAGGGTGCCCAGCACCACCATCTTGGGATTTCCACCTGTGTCTGAACACTCACTGTGTATTCAGCATTCAGGCCTCAGTTGGGCATCCAGGCTCCTTCAAAAAAAAGGTTAAGAGAGTCAGAGAAAGGGATCCTCTCAAACCAGGAAAAGCCAAATTGGTTGTTACAGCTAGGAAGTGAATATTAAAGAATTTTAAAGAACTGGAGTTTATGTATGTGCCACCCTCATCTTCCTTTGGGGTCCAAAGTGTGACCTTTTTCTAGGGGTTTATTCTAAAATATGGCATTAGGTAGACACATCTTTGAATGTCCCTGCTTCAAGCAGGGTTTGTACCGGGTGTCTTTCTGAGATCACTTCTGACCTAAATAATTCCTGCCTAGGAGGGACTGGGTGGAGGGACATAGAACAACATTGCCCTGTTTCCAGTGGCTTGTGATTAAAGCAGCAGCATGTGAGAGACCCAAGTTCATGTTCCTGTCGTGCCTGTTTCACAAAAACACGAATCCCTCTGTTCTACTCCTCAAGGGGCTATCCTGACAAACGGGTTAATAGACACTCTGGAAAGCTCAGGTCGCTTTCGGTTTCTTTGTCTGTCTTACCTTGAGAAAGAGACAACTGGATGTTGACTCCATAGGTTACTGCAATTCCCTGCAGATGCAAAAGACCGGGTCAATAAATATGGAGTTATTCATGAAGTGTACACAGAGAAGAATAGAAAATAGCTTTCCAGTTAGTGTGCTTACCTGAATCAGACAGCTGGGTTGAGGGGGATCTGAATGTGGTTCTCTGGCTTCACTGCACTAGTAGATGTCTTGGTATTTGCTTCACCTTCAAAACCTTTCTAGCTCTTTGGGGAACATCCCTGTGTATGCTATAAACTGCATATCAAAACCATGTTTGCAAACCATGGTAGCAGCCTCAGTACTGAGGGATAGCAGCCATCCCTGAATGAAGCCAAAAGGTGTCCTCCTTTTTCCTGGCAAATCTTACCCTTGGCGTGACCACCATGAGGTCCAGGAGGCTTTCTGCCTGCTTTTATTTTGTTTTGGTTTGGTTTNTAGATTAATATGAGTTGAAATGAAATAAGTGAGTCTGGATCAAGTCCAAGTCAAAATTAGACTGCAGTGAACCCCAACATTGAAGTCAAAGGTAATTTTCCAATTGATTTTGGTAGATACCGGATATTAGAACCAAGCAGGATGCTGAAAAACCTGATATTTCTGTGAATAATGCTTTGCTGAGGATATACCTGCTTCAGATTTTGCTACCTATTTTCTGTGCAGAGCATGGGAAAGGTGCAGGCAGCAGGCTGGGAGAAAGGCTTTCAGCCCTTAAATCCTGGGTTCAATCATTAAGGCAGCATCCTCTTAGTAGGCTAGTTATGGAATTCAAGACTCAAGAGCCAAAATTCAAGACTCTTAGTAGGCTAGTTATGGAATTCAAGACTCAAGAGCCAAACTGGCTGTTCTAGGAATAGACTGTTAAATACCTGATCACTCTTCTGATGAAGCAACCTAGGTATTTCCACACTAGAGCACATCCAGTGGCATTATTTCCCTTGCTGTGAGAGAACCTGTGAGGTCCTTTTAGATAATTGGGTTGCTGGGCTTTTTCACACTAATTAAACAGAAAATGTTTTGAAGTGAAGTCAGTCACTCTCCCTGGCACACTGCCATGTGGAATGGTGCAGGGGCAGACGTACTCACAGCACTCTTCACTGGTTAATACAGAAATTGGTAGGAACAAGACTCAGCAGAAAATGGCCTGTTCTGTAGAGATATAAGTAATAGCAACATTAGACCAATAAAATTCAACAGTGTAATTTTTATGTACAGCTGTAATTATTTTCCACTAAAGGAGGTGCAGGAGAAGTACAAAGCCCGTGCTTCCCATTGCTAGCGGCCTCCCTAGCAGAATGCCTGCCTCCTCCTCACTGCCTCTCACAGACATACATCAAACAATTGCATTAGCACTTCTGCTGCCTTTCTTCTCCCACCCTCTTTCACACTATTTAAGAGCTAAAGCAGAGTGGTGTTGATAGTTGAGCCTAACAGTGAGTTGTGTTTGAACACAGCTTGTCCTATCAATGATAATTCANATCCCTCTGTATGCTATAAACTGCATATCAAAACCATGTTTGCAAACCATGGTAGCAGCCTCAGTACTGAGGGATAGCAGCCATCCCTGAATGAAGCCAAAAGGTGTCCTCCTTTTTCCTGGCAAATCTTACCCTTGGCGTGACCACCATGAGGTCCAGGAGGCTTTCTGCCTGCTTTTATTTTGTTTTGGTTTGGTTTTTTTCAAGAAAGAAAATCTGACTCTACAGTACCAGGAGACTTCCTTCTATAAATACTGCAATTATGGACACAAATGTGTTTTACAGCCAGTGCTGGACAAAACCTTTTTTTTAACCTGCTGGGTAAATACTAGAATCTGAGTTTCTAGAAATGTATACTGCAGTAGGTGAGAGCATATCCCCACAATATGGTAAGATTGATCGAAATAATTATATGTACAACTCTGAACTTCTAGACATGTGCACACATAAAATTCTATTGATGTAATGGGTTTTCTACTGCAAAAGAAAATGTTTAGTTTGGNACTGGCTGTTCTAGGAATAGACTGTTAAATACCTGATCACTCTTCTGATGAAGCAACCTAGGTATTTCCACACTAGAGCACATCCAGTGGCATTATTTCCCTTGCTGTGAGAGAACCTGTGAGGTCCTTTTAGATAATTGGGTTGCTGGGCTTTTTCACACTAATTAAACAGAAAATGTTTTGAAGTGAAGTCAGTCACTCTCCCTGGCATGCTGCCATGTGGAATGGTGCAGGAGCAGACGTACTCACAGCACTCTTCACTGGTTAATACAGAAATTGGTAGGAACAAGACTCAGCAGAAAATGGCCTGTTCTGTAGAGATATAAGTAATAGCAACATTAGACCAATAAAATTCAACAGTGTAATTTTTATGTACAGCTGTAATTATTTTCCACTAAAGGAGGTGCAGGAGAAGTACAAAGCCCGTGCTTCCCATTGCTAGCGGCCTCCCTAGCAGAATGCCTGCCTCCTCCTCACTGCCTCTCACAGACATACATCAAACAATTGCATTAGCACTTCTGCTGCCTTTCTTCTCCCACCCTCTTTCACACTATTTAAGAGCTAAAGCAGAGTGGTGTTGATAGTTGAGCCTAACAGTGAGTTGTGTTTGAACACAGCTTGTCCTATCAATGATAATTCAGAAATTTCTGCACACCCTTTGAAGGCAAGTTTAAGTAATTTTTAAAGATGCATTTCTCCATCCGCAAGTAGTAAATCATTTGTTCTGTTTAGTGCTTCTGAAAGCATGTCTTTGTGGAAAAGCTTGCTGTGGAAAGTTAGAATGGGATGAAATTCTGCCTCTAATCACAGAGATGGGCTCTACGTGTTTATGGATTTAGAATATGTAGAGTTATTAAAGACATTTTTATATAATTTTTGCCTTTTCTAAAATTAAAAGGCCAATATTATAGATGAACAAATTTTAATTCTTCATCTCTATTGCCACATTTACTACTGTGGAAGCAATTTTAAGGAATGGCTGTTCCATAACGCTAGGTGCTTTCTGCAGACAACTGCTTTTTTTTTTTCATTGACATGTTTTCAAAAGTTTTTGGATCAGGCCCCAAATATGTGTAATTAGCTTTTTATAAAAGCTATTAGAGTGTAATCGTCCTCCCATCTGGATTTTATGTTCTGGCTATTAATGCTACAGATGCTTTAAAATATACAGCTCCAAGCCCTGCTCTGATCCTATTAGCTAAGGCCTAAATTCCATTTTATTTTCAAAGAGGAATGGAGAAATTCTTGGGATTTTAAAAATGAACTCACCTTACACTGGGGATGTGTTTAGTACTGTGGTTATAGATTATTCACCTAGTGTTATGACTCCATTCCTGCTCCTACTAAAATTACTAGGACCTTTGCCATCAAGTTCAGTATACACAAGTTTGTGTTCTTCACTTATTGTATGAGCAAAATACATGCACGTTTGCTTATTAGCTTCCCTAGCAAGCTTTCTCTTTGACTGAGTCAGTGTATTTTCTGCAAGGGTTCAAGTGTTGTGGTTTTACTTAATCAGATGATCATCATAATTTCTAAATAAGATATGTGGGCATAATTTGGTATTTTGAGCAGTCCCACTTTTGCAAGAGGAAATACAAACTCAAAAAGTGTAGTCTTGAACATTCATTTCTGATGGAATATTTGTGGAAGTCTGTGGGAGTTTGTATCCAATTTCTGTTATTTTAATAGGATTTAGGTCCCTAGCTCCTATATGCTCTCCAGAATCTCTGACTTACTTTTTCCCCAAGATTTGCAATGAAGACCAGAATCCTGCTGGGCTAAACCACAGACCCAGTTAAAATTTCTGCCTGAAAGAATCCTCTATATATTACTTCAAACAGGATCTAGTCAAAGCACAGAAACCACAGGTTTGTGTAAAAATGTCCTATGCCTACATTACAGAAAAAAAATTTTGTCCTTCTATAGTGATTTTTTTTTCCTTAATAATCATTAATCAATAGAATTACATAATACCATTATTTTTTTCAAATATTAATTCAGTATTTTGGAATTAACTAAAGAACATATGATTCCTCAGGTTTCATGGCAGGTATACAAATGTTTATTGAAGAGAGAAGCATTTAGGGACATAAATCCATGCTGCTTGTTGAGGCATAACTCACTGTTGCCCTTGGGAGGGAAGAACACACTGCACTTCTGTGTGTGTGTTAATGAGCAGATATTTAATATACTGGCATGTTTTACTTGCTGCAACACTCAGGTTTTTGTTTTCCATTTTTATTTAATGTCAGCTCCAGGGGCACTAAGATGTCTATGGTCTAGGTAGTGATGTGTTAAAGTAATCTGAAAAACTGAACACTAAATAGAGCTAGTAGGAAATATCTGTGTTTGTTTCATAATTATTCTCTACATGTATCTCAGAAGGATCCTATTTATTTGTCTGTATATGGTTTGAAGATTGTCATGATAAATATAGAAGTATACTCAGGGAAGAATAAATAGGGACATGAAAGTCAGAAAATGTTGTGATGTGTGAATTATTGTCACTATACATTAATGAAATAAGTTTTGTGTTTTAAACAGGTGTTCTTAATTATTTGCTTGTGAAGGGTATCTATTTGGTAATGTTTGGGCACTACTGAACTCCATTAATTTCTGGTACCTTTCTACACGCACCCTCAATGCTTCTGCATTTGCTAAAGCTTTTGAAATCCACACTACTGAAAATGTGTCTGTTTAATGGCAGTTATCACATTTATGTGACTATAAAAGCATAAATTGAGAAATTACCAGGGTGATGTTAATAGACCTTTCTGGTGTCATCCTTCAGGTCATTTAAACTGATCACCAATTGAATAGAAACTTCCACAGGAGAAGTGCAGTAGGGAGCTGGTGCCTTTCGCTGAACACCAGACTTGTTCTGTTAACATAGATCCTCTTTTCCAGATGCATGTTTCCTAGGAAGGGATATGTGCTTTAGGGACCCGAGCCAAAATACAAGCCTGCTCAAATATTCAGTGCATGAGGCAACACTCAGCAATTCTATATTTGGGGAAGTGTGCTGTTTTTTTTCTCATACTGACTACGGTAGAGCTATACATCACAGGTGCTTGAGTGTTCATAAAAATGATACTGTGTAATAATAGAGTATGCAATAGAGTAATAAATATCCTTTAGGATGTAAGACAAAGCCTAATAAATTCATTAAGCAGACTAGATTTCCAGCCCCTAGCAGCAGACCTTGCACTTAAATCAAAATCACAACATGCATTTGTCTATTTTTGATAGACTTGGAAACAGACTTTAAAATGAGATGTCTGAATAAAGAAACTGCCCTTGCTTTCATAAATGCTAAGCATGAAGCTAGGCATAATAGACATGAATGTGGAGATGGAGGCATTTTTGCATGTCTTTGTGTCTCAGTTTGATTGCACATTGTGAGGCCTGGTGGCTCGATGCCTTCTCTCCTTGAGCCTTGTGATCACACCAGCCAGTGCAGTGGCTGATGAAGCAAACCCGCTCCTCCTGTAATAGAAATCTGAAGTGAAATGCAAGGCACTAAACTCTTCTAGACTTTGGTGCCAGTTTGGAAATTTCCATGCAAATGCTGCTCTGTAAAAATGCAGTCTCGCATTTACATAGACCTGCCTGAGACTGCATCATGAGTGGCAGCAAATACCAAGAAAGAGTGGTGCCGTGGAAAGGGCAGTGAAGTCAGGCTTAGGAAGTGTTTTGTTTGGGTTTTGTTTGTTTGCTTGTTCTTCTCTTCAGCAAAGGACTGTCACTGCAATACTCTCAGTTCTTTAAGTCCCATAAGTCAATTCTCTAGCTGCAGCTTCTGACAGGGCACAGGAATGTGCACATGGGTTATTCAGGCACAACATTGTGCAATAGTTCATAAACGATCTGCTTGCTGGATAAAAACATTCAAAGTTTTGGTTAAGTCTAAAATGCTTTAATTTTAACTTGAGCATATCTTTATTGTTGTATTGCCATTTGAGGTCTGCCACAGTTTGGTTTGTGTGACTACTAAAGATGTAAAAGCTGGGCTTTTTCCTCTGCTTGGGAAAATAGGGAGCTAGTGTTGTATGCAAAGACCAAATCCTTAGCCTCCCTGAAAAAGCAATGGTGACCATCCAAGTTCAGCTTTCCAAATTATTGCCAATGTGACCACTGCATGGTAGATATAGAGCTAATTCATGATAGAACCCAGAAGTTATTGCGTATTTACTTCTAGTCTGTTTCTTTAGGTAGATTCCGATTCCTGAACACCAAGATGAAAGGCTGTGTGGAAGAACATCAGTAACTGAATGAGCTTACAAATTTTTCTAGGTGTTGCCAAGATGCTGATTATGGATCATACAAGCCAGTTGAATAATATAGAATTCATAACATATTCTTCTGATTTTGGCATTAATTCTTTGACCGATATTTGAAGGCTATCTAGATGTTCTTACTAGGAGATAATTTTATTTTTTTTTAATTTACCAAGCTAAAGGAGTGGATAAACAAATATTTTTTCTTCTGTGAAGTCCATATCAGTTGACAGGCACATGAAGAAGATGGGCATTTCAGGGGAGAAGTTAAAAGTACAGCAGTAGAAGCGAAAAGGAGAATTTGGGATGGTAGTGCTGGCAAAGTGGCTTTGCCCTGCATGGGTGAATGGTACTGAGCAAATCCTGTGGTACAGAGTGTCTGCAACAATAGACTAAGGGCCTTAAAGCTCATTTGTGCCGAAAGCCTTTCCAGTAGCTGGTCTTTTAGGTGTTATTCTACATAATATATGTGTGCACCTTACATGTTTTGGTGTATTAATGTTTACAGCTCGATATTCTACGTTCCTCTGCATAATCTCAGATTATGTCTACCTCTTTTTTTTGGTCTTGTCTATGATCTTTCGTCTGCAAACAGAGAAGTTGCTGCTCACTAAACACATGAGGGAAACTTTAATAATTCCATGCCAACTGAACAACTTGAGGTGCTATTCTAGCCCAAGGCAAACCGAATTAATGAGACTTAAATGCAGAATTTGCTCAGTCCCCCCAGGTTCACTGGTACTGAAGAAAGCTCCTGCTGTGATGATGTATTGGAGTCACAGATACCATAAAATGCAGCACATATTATTCTTTTTTAATCCTCTATTTTCTGGTACAGAATACCACCCTCAGACTATGTTTTCAATGCTAGCACTCTATTACAAATAGAAATATAGTTTCCCTTTCAGCAGATTTCCTTCCTTTTCCTATTTTGGACAATGGATAAATAACAAGGCTGGAAAGAATGCTTGTCAACTTCAATTTTGCCAAACGTGTAAATGTTATTAAAAAAAAAATCAGTAAAAAAATCCCTAAACAAACCAGAATACTTCCACAATTTAAGTAAGATCACAAAGATGAACAGATAATTTACAAATAAACCCTGGTAGCTTGCAGAACCAAAATATTTTGTCATGGGGATCCTCCAAGTGGAAGAGTTCAGAATGAAAAGTAAAACTGCATTCACGCAGACTTCCGTTGTTCAAATAAAAAGGCACAGAAACACACAAGGCAGCCATTGGAGGCTTTTATTAGCTGCTGTTTGTGAAAATACAATGCTCAAGTCCTTGGAGTCCTTCAGGTTTATGGATCCATGTGGATACATGGGGATTACAATGGAGAACCAGAAGTTTGCTCACCTACTTCAGGATCAGATCCTCAGCCAGCGTGCACAGATTTTACTGGGGAAATATGCCGCTGAGTTAGAAGCGTAATTTTCTTCATCCAGACAGTTTTGCCAGTGAAACACTGAACTAAATGAACGAAACTTCATTCTCCAGTTATGGCATGTTTCTCTTTGGACATGTAAACAAACTTTATCACTAATCTAATGGTGGTAAAGTTTATGTGAATAGAAATTTTATATTTATACGAATATCAGAGCTGATAAGATTTTTACGTTTTGATTATACTGGTAACAATAAAGCAAGAACCTTGCATATTGACAGTTTGAAATCAGATTAACTAGAAAAATATATTCACAAAACTGGTTTGTTAAAGACAATCTTTTTGCTGCTCTTCTGTGCTAGTTAGGCATTTATTGGCATCACAGTTTCCAGCAATGACCAATGATAATATCTGCATTAAGCGTTTGAAAGGAATTAGTAAAGCCAAACTAGATAAGCTGTTCTAACAGACTAAACAAGGAGAAAAGTACAGGTATGGGGCTTGATCCTATTTTAGTGCCAAACTGGAGATTTTTCATCAAAGATAAATCCGTGTCACTTATCTCACCACTGGGAGTCAAATAATCTTTATTTGTTCAATTTACTAAACTGAATTTTCAAGTGTAGGGAGCATTTATCTTTTTGAATGAACAGCAATTCTATATTTCTATTTGTAATTGTTCTTTCTGGCTTCAGTAGTGAAGGTGGTTATAGCTCTACAAAGTGGTGTCATTTTTGCCATTGGTGCTGAGGGAGCCAAGAGACACAGTATGAATCAATTTACAGCCTGTTTAAAAGCGGGGAACAAAATGCATGAACCTTAATTCAAAAACTGCCTCAGATTATTATTTTATAATTAACTAAAGTGGACTTCAACTTCCTGTGAGGTTTCAGTGTTAGCATGATAAAATTCATAGCTTTTAACAAATTGACTGGTTTCAGTATTTATTCAGTACATTACACATACACAGAATAATACAGCAAGGGGAAGGTCACTCGATTAATCCTTGATCCAAAGGTGTAAGTGGATATGATCATATGCAATACAAAACCAATACATATTGATTAGTGTGACAATGCTTCATTGAACAGATGTCTCTTGAAAGGAGAGTGGAAGCAATCTGGTCTGGGAGGCCTCCTTTGTCCTCTCCTCTGATGGTAAGGTAAACCAGGGCCTGACCAGAGTGCTCCATGCTCACTACGGTACAACACCCCTAATGCCAACCTGGTTCAAACAGTACTGTAAGGGAAAAACATTGAGTGAAGTCCATACAACCCCTGGACCTCCCAAGATGTCTCAGTGTACCCCAGTGCCAAGGTGAGGTTGTTCACCCAGCCTGTTGTCATGAGTCACTGCTTGGCATACTTAGCTGTCATCCCAAACTGGTTCCTTTCAGGGTCATAAAATGCTCCTACAAAACAGAAATTGATCTGTTTTACCTGCAAAGACTGTTTATAGCTCTGGCCAGACCCAAAATTCATGCAGTTAGGATCGCTTAGGCAGACAACCACTGCATGTTGGGTCAATTGAGTAAGACAGACTAGTGCTTCTCTGGGCCCCAAGACTTTTCTCAAGAATAAAAGAGGTGCTTGTTTGGTCAAGAGCTGAGACCTTGAAGAAGGTCACACAGGGATACATGCTCAGCCCTGATGGACATAGCTTGTGAAATCAATTTGATCTCACATGTGTCAGCTTCCCCTGTGCCTGCCTATGCTGGATCCATACTTGCAGAAACGAAACCACAAAGGGATAAAAGTGTGAAAAACATGAATCCCTCTTATTTTTTGGAAGGAGACAGCATCAAGCATGGGGCTAATGTGAAATCTTTGGTCTAGCAACAAGGAATGAATGCCAACAGAGAGAATACAAAGAGCAGACAGATGATGCAGGGAAATCAGACAAACCAGTGGTAATGACTTTAACGACATGTATCTCAGCCAATCACAATGTCTTGATCCTGGTGAATCTGCACCTCTGAATCTGAAATTTCCTTTTAAGGCTTCATTGTGTTAGCAAAACCTAAGGAAGATTTTGGTGGAACACCCTGTCGTAGCTTCAAAGACAGGCTTTCTGCTGGTCACCAGGGCCACACGAGTAGGAAACTGGAGGGAAAAGAGAATTAGGTTACATATGCTTGGGGAGATCTACGGTGTGGTGACCACAAGTGCTCCTCCTCCAGTAACTCCCATAGCTATCTGCTGGGCTCTCAGGTAGCAAACCTACTTCAGCACAGGTATTGCTCAATGGCTTAGCTTACAACCATGTTTAGGCCTTTTTTTGTCCCTCCTAGTCCCTAGAACTGGGAAATGGTGACGTTGTTCCTGACAACCTCTAGTTGCTGCCTCTGTTGTTTGTTTGTCTGTGTCACTGGACTGATCAAAGCCTTGAGAGCTTCACTGTAAGCATCGCTTGTGAGTGTATCTGGAAATTCTGGTTAATTACAAGGGCTTTTTTTGTCCTTTCAGGACAATATTGAGAGGAAAGAGAACTGATAGAAACTGGAGAACCAGACTTAACCATTAGGAGGCTCTGTGAATCTTCTGCTGAATACAAGGATGAAGGAGGATAGGGAGGTGGAGTTGAAAAATCATGCGAGATTCTTAGGAGATGCCTGATTCAGCAAAACACAGATTCCTCTGCCTCTACAACCAAGGCTGACTCAGCTTAACCAAGTGGCTAAGAAGGCCCATAATTTTACTTGTGACAAATACCCTCATCTTCATTGACACAACTCATGCCCATGCAGTTGCTTAAATACTTTGTAGGTTATGAACCATCTCTCAGTACAGTCATCTGGTTACTGCATACTGGCGTTTGAAATTCCCAAATTGTGAAGGTAGGTACTTTCAATAATGAACACTCTTGGGGCTGTGTCACATGAGATCTTTTGCCTTTTAAATGCAGATGACAGGTTACTAAAAATGTTTCTCTCCACGTAGCATTTTTTGCAGTGTTGCTATGAGCTGCATGTGCCAAATTATCCTCTGTGACTATAAAATATTTTATGTGGTTTAGGTTTATTATCTGGTCCAAGAAGAAACAAACGCCTTCAGATTTGGTTATCACATTTCACTGAACAATCTTGTGAATATATTGAACAGGTTGCCAATTTAAATATAATTAGGTGTGGTGAACTCCCTTGTTTGAAAGTTTAGTTTTGTAAAGACATATTTATAAGCATTCAGTTTCTTGATACTTTCATACCAAGTATGACACTGACTTCTGCACTCTCAAACAATTATTCAGAATTTCAGTGGAATCTCATTGTTGCTGTAAGTCGTAGCTGTATTTTTTCAAAATCTATTTTACTCAAAATTCTTCAAAACTCTTTGACTTCATTCTGGATTTGCATTTTTCTGTAGCATAATAGTGGAGAGCTCTTTGGGTTGCAGTTGCAGCATGAGCACTGATGTTACAGAATGAACACACTTTATTTCTGCTCAGACTGAAGTCTGCAAAGTGTTTCTTCAGTACCAGGAATTTTATGCGTGTTATTTTTTGTTATGAGAGGATGGGGCACATATCTGCAGTCCGTCACTTTTGAGTCATCACTGATTTTACTCAATTGTTCTTAATGAGGTAGCTCATTTTGGTGGGTCGTACAAGAGAGATCCTGCATAAATTGGCAAACTCCCCCCCAAAAAAAACACCAAAACCACAGGGTATGCAAACGCAGTCATATTCCCTAAATATTAGTCACAGAGAACACGACTGTTTCTCTGCTTTACCTTATCCTTCTGAATTGAATAAGGAACTTAATTCATTACATCTAAACGCCATGTAATTAACCTCTGCCTCACCCGATATTCCAGGGAAAGCATTCCCACTCCTAGACCGGTGCAGCCGAGACCTGTCCTTGGTGTGGAGCTGCTTCTTAAACCTCGTTTCCTTATTCCCTCCCTAGGACCAGCAATGCACCGGGATGGCCATGGAGCAGCTGGGAAATGATTGCAAAACACATCTCTGGAAAAGAGGACGAGGAAGTGAAATCAGAGGGCTCCGCCGCCCTTCGGGAAAGGGAAAAACACGTACAAATCCCTGAGCAGATGGTGAGTGTAAACACACCGGAGCGGAGCTGAGTTCCTCCCAGGGGGAACTCGGACTTTCTCCTGTCGCCCGAGGAGCTGCTCCGCCCGGGGACGCACGGACGGACACGGGAAAGCGCGCACACACAGCCGGCCCCCGCGCAGGCGGGCACACGCTCATCACCCCTTGCACGCAGAGAGACACACAGACACACGCAGAGAGACACACAGACCGGGCAGCCCGGCTCCGCGCCGCGGGAACCCGCGCCCCGCACCGGCACGGGCGCGAAGCGCCGCCCCGGCCCGCCCCCGCATCCCTCCCTCCTCTCCTGCCGCCCTCCCTCCTCCCCGCCCGCCGCGCACACACACGCACACACACACACACACACCGGCCGCAACATGACGGGCGGGCGGACGGACTGACGGACCGGNGCCCGGCGGCTGAACCTCGCCGGCCGTCGCTCCGGCCTCGCCGCTGCAGGTGACGGGTAAGAAATCGCATCCTTTTTTTGTTTATTTTTGGCGTTTCTTCTTTCCGTTTCTCCCCCTTTCCCTCCGTGTGCGTGTGTTAGGCAATCTGCAATTAACCTGTGAAAACGACAAGAAGTGGTTTCGCAAATGGGAATGGGTAGGGCCCGGCCACTGGCGGTCATGTGTGACCCTTTGCCGTGGATTTGGAGGCAGGAGCTGGAGGATGCTGCATGTACTTTCCAAAATCGCATGGCAAGCTTAAAAAGTGGAGCAGATGGTGATGGTAGTGTTTGTTATGGAAGAGGTTCGTGGAAATCCTTTATTTCTTCTAGATAGTTTTTGTGTTGCTTCTCCTAGCTAAAGAGGTTGTCTTTGACTTTTGGCAAGGAGTGGATGTTGCTGTATTTTGTCCTGCAAAGAAACGGGATTATTTTGCTTTTCCTCAGAGAAGGGATCCCCTCTCCCTCCCAGCTTTATGTCTCTGTCTCTCCTTTGGGATTGACAGCAGTGTCTTGGCATAGACAAACTGCAGTATGCTTTATTTTCTTATTGCACACCTTTATAGTTGAATGTAACTAGAAAGGAGACTTAAGAGTGTTCTCTTATCCCTCTCTATGCCAGATGTGTTTTTCTATCTAGTATACATTGCGCTTGAAGTCTTAAACTCTCCAGGGGCACGGAGGTGGGGATGTGAGGCAAGGTCTGCTAGTTACTTCAAACAATTCTCCTTGCTCGTACTTAAGAAGGAGAGAAAGGAACATGTTGTAAAAGCAGCTGAGGAATATATAAAAGTGAAATATTAATGAACTGAAAAAGCTCAGATAGCAAGACATTGTGCCTAATCATTTAGGGGGTTTCTTGTCCTCTTTACAACTCTTCATTGTATGTGTGCCTGTACTACACGTGCAATTGGTATAAAGGATGGTAATGTTTGTAGTTAGCTGGAAGTAGTAGTACTACATTTGGGGTTTTTTTTGGCATTAGTGATGATCTCTTGAGTAGCCTCCTTTAGCTGTGATTTTTGAGACTGCTGTAAGAAAGGGAATTATTACAGAAACAGTAAAAACTATTTCAAGAACGTTTTCTTGGAAATGTAAATGGGAAGGGCTGACTCAGACCTGGAATAACCCAGAGGAACAACTAGTCTTGGAAAGCCCTCTTAGAAACATCATGATGACGACTGAGATATTATTCATCTCTTGCATCCCAGACAGCAACATCCCTTAAATAGGCAGCACTGTCTCAGGAGAAGGTAATAATACACAGCTGTCCAGGATCTGCTGTAAGTGAGACATAGAAGCAAGGGATATTTTCTGTAAACTGAGGTTCCTTTATCTCTTTGAGTCTGGAATGCAGTAGTCCCTGTAGTTTAACTTCCCCAGTTTGGCTTGGAAGGAAACTAAGTGCAGCAGCTTTCTGCCATAGTTTGGTGAGGGAATTTAGTTCAGTGGGAAAGTCAGCCCACAGGGTGAAGTCTTGTAACCTTGGTTCTAATCCTTGGCAGGACTTTTTGGAGTGGCTGGTGGCTTGAGTCAGACCTGCCTTCTGGAGAGCTCGGTGCAGGCCTGAGTAGGGCGACAGATACAGGGAGCTATACCAGAAGGATGACCTGGAACAGCACATAGGGCATGTACCGTGTCTGACTTAGATGAGTTAATGTTTGGTTTTTAAGTCTGTTAGTAACAGAAGATGCTGAAAAAGCATCTTTTATCCTCAGGTCCGTGCATGTGGTTGTCTGAGAGCACGATCTCCTGTGCTGCCTAAGCTGTGCGTGGTTGGATTTCTCCTTTTTGATTCCAACCTAATGTCGCATGAACCTTTGAAGTTGACATTGAAGAAGTTAGATTTGGCAGTGTTTTGGAGCTTTTTTTTGCTACAGTTGTTTCATAAACTGAAAGAGAGATGTAGAGAAGTTGCTCCATTGGGAAAAATTCCCACTCTTCCATGAAAGTTCATGGAAGATAATATGGCTTTGTTGGATTAGCTCATCTGGAGTACTAGAAAGAAAAATGGCGACTGTATGTTTGATATGCCGTTGGGAATTATACAGATACAATTAAGTTACTGAGAAAACATTTTGTAAAATTAAACTCAGTGATAGTTTTTAAAAATCATAAATCTGTCTACATATTCTAGAAGTGTGACACTTTGATAGTGTTTACCTGGCTTGTTTTCCCTGTGCTTTTGGAGGCCTCCTAATAAAAGGAGGCTGCGTATTTACCTTCCCTTGAGGCAAGGGAAGTAGTGAATGTGGCACTGTGGTTTGTCTGAGGTTGAATGATACTAGCAAAGCCCGACATGAAATAACATAACATTCATGTGTCAGTGAACATATTGATGGAAAAGAAATCTTAAGAAAACTTAGTCACATTAATAAACTACCAGCTTGTTGTGGTGAGGAACTGAACTGTATCTTCTGTCTTGTAGAAGTTACTCTTTGTTGTAAGACTTAGTGCCTCAGGTCTTCCCCTTGAGAATAGTTTTGCTGCAATTGGAGGGGCTCATCACCAGGTGGGAGGGAGGGAAACAAAAGGAAACACACACGTAAATATTGGCAAGTAGGGGCTGGGTTTGTTTCCTGAAAGATGGCTGCAGTTTCCTCAGGTTTTTCTTGCAATATTGCCTTTATTTGGCAGTTTTCTGCAGTAACAGTAAACTGGGTTACCTTGATAAAGTAAATATGCTTTTGTATTAGACTTAAGCTGTTGAGTGTACTGGCTGTGTGAGACGGCATGTAAAATAACAGAACTTGCAAGTACCTAAAATGTGTATTGTTGTTTGTACTGGTAAGATTTCATACACATTCCTGTGCTTTAGCAAGGGCCTGTAACTTCAAGAGTATGGAAGATGAAGCTGTATATTTTACAGGCATCAGTATTAAACCTCTGTAGCTGTTTGCTAGTTAAATATGTGATTACTTTTAATTACTGCTTCTTGACTTGTTCTCAGTGGACTACATCATGGGGTGTGTCGCTTAGATAATACAAACTCACTCCATGACTGAAGGCTCTAGTATCATTTGTCTATTGTATGGCAGTGAAATGATAATAATAGTAATAGTAATAATAGTAGTAATAATGCTTTTTATGAAGTCCCCTGCCTTTACATGAAATGTGACTGTCCTATAGAGGATAGTTGGTCTTTAGTAAGGGAAAAGAAGCTACAGGCAGGCAATAAGTAAAAGTAGTAAAGTCCTAGATGTGGAAGAAGCAAGACTTTGGTTAAATGTGCACTGTAGTTTTGCTGTGTGTTTTGTAATTCTGCACAAAACTTAAAACCTAAGAATTAAAAACACACTGTTGAGAGGGATTACCAGATCCATATGGATCTGGTAATCAATATGGAGATTACCATCTCCATATTTATTTGGAGTGATGATGGTTTTGTATCCAAACATTGTATGTTGCCTATACATGGTGCTATGTTTTTGCCCTGATTATTGCTCTGAAGGCCCACATGAATGTTGAGGTATGGACATATAGTTCTTTCCTCATACATAGGACATTGAAGCAGTGATGTGTGGAAGTCACTCAGCTGATTGGTGATAAAGACAGTTGGACTGGAATATGCATGCTGAGTCCCACAGTCTTATCTAAATGGATTAACTATGTTTATATAGTTTGTTTGATAACTTGGCATAGATGTGGAAACTTCTTACAGATCCAGTTACAAGATTTGTGTGTAAAGTTATGCAGCATTTTCTCAATAAAGACTAATTACTGTCAGATGATTTTTTTCAGTCTAGGCAAAAGAACTTTCCCTGGATTTCACTGTGTTGTTAAGTTTGAGAGAAAGCAGTTCTGCACTCGTAGAATGTAATGATGCTTTTACATTATTTAAGGAAATACCACTTAATTTTTCATAATGCTCTAGCATATCAGGAATTTGAGATCCAGCTCAGTCAGTAATGCTTCTGAGGATCACAGTTGTTTTCCAGTGTGAAGAACTAGTTGTGACAGACTGCTAGAAAGCTTTTAAAAACATTCCTTTATAAATTTTAGTAGTGCAAATCATTGCTTCTGAAAGTATATTGTTTAGTTCTAGTGCATATCCAGCTCTGACTTTTTTTTTTGCTTATTTCATGCTTGTTTTTGGGCCCCTTTACTGATCCTAGTTTGATGTGCCATCTTTATGTGATCTCTTTAAATATTTTAATAAGAAAGTAACAGCTCTAAGTGATGTACACATTTTGTATAGTACAGTGGGATTTAGATTTGGGTGAGAGTACAGAAATATTCAGCAGGTGTGTATTCAACATCTGCGTGTTGCTTGTGGCATAGTCCAAACCTTGTCATTTACCTAAGAAGCAATGACATCTGTTCTGATGTCACCTCCCAATAATGTTAAGTTGTCACTATGTGCAGTACCAGCCAAATCTCACACTGAGAGAAAGATGGAGTCACATAGTACATCCAAAATGTGGTCAGAGAGAGAGGTATGCTGTGCTCAGGTGGCAGTGGCAGTCTCTGCCTACTCTGCCAATATCCAAATACACCAGCAGTTTGTGCTTTGCATTTTGTCCTGGGTGCTAGGTGCTAGTTCCACATTCTACAGTGTCTTCTAGCTTTAATTTATTGCAGAGCCAATTTGTGGGGCTATATTTCAGAACTATCCTGGCTTGTTTATTTATTAATTTAAAGTGTTTTGTCTTAATTTTTTTACTAAATGACTGGTGAGGAGAGAGGAGAAGAGTGAAGTTTTACCATCTATTCTTGAAGAAGTTTTGGCCAGTGGCAGAATTGCTACTCATTTGAATAGGAGCCTTGGTAACTGTTTTGGCAGATTTTATGACTTTAAAATATGGTGGCTAGATTCTTGATGGCCAACTGAGTATGTTGTGGCACAGAGGCAATGGGAATAGAGTAACAGCCCTGCCAAGAATAGATTGCCTTTCATTTTTTTTCATTAGTTGTCACCACACTTATTACTTCATTCTGTGCAAGAATATTTATTTCGTTGTTAACACCGAAGCTTTAAATAAGAATGCAGTGTATATATTGGAAGAATGAAAATGCTGAGAAACTAATTTCATTTGGAGTATTCAGAAATATTAATAAACTGCATTGGAAAGCAAATTCTGCTATAATATATTCATGTTTTTTTCTCGATTTTGCTGAAGGGAGGTGAGTGGGAGAAAATGGCAATAGGAAAAATGATGTGACTTTCTCCATATTTATTTCAAGTAAAGGGATGCTGCAAGATGATGCGCATTCTTTCACATTCATTGAGACCTCTCCAATACCTTGAGTGCAGATCATGCCTTCAGCTGTGAGTGTAAGGTGTATAAATTGTGCTTAAAGTGACATGTTAAGCTTTTAATATTTCTCGATACTCAAACCAAGTATGTTTTAAGTTGGGCCACCCAGCTTCTGCAGGAAATGGCGTGTCCAAATTGATACCATGTAGCATACATTAGTTTCAATTTGCATGTGGAATGCACAAACCTTGTGGTATAATAGAATCATAGGATCATTAAGGTTGGAGATGACCTCCAAGATCGAGTCCAACCTTTTATCAAATATCAGTATGCCCACTAAACCATATCACAAAATGCCATGTCTCATTTTTGTAATACTTCCAGGGACTGTGACTCCACCACTTTCCTGGGCATACTGTTCCAATGCTTAACCACTCTTCCAGTGAAGAAGTTTTTCTTAATATCCAGTCTGAACTTTCCTCGGTGCAACTTCAGGCTGTCTCCCTTTGTCCTGCTGCCAGTTGCCTGGGAGAAGAGGCTGACCC
>VYZR01033978.1:8146-22388 GCA_013400675.1 Oxylabes madagascariensis
CACAGCTGAGAAAGTAGATGCATTTCCAGATTATTTGTTGGAAAAATACAGAACTGGAGAATGTCTGTTAAGGTGTAGCTTAGAATTTTCCCAGTTTTTCAAAGAGTTGCTCTTTAAATGTATTTTTATATAGTTCTATTTTTAATACATTTAGAATGGAGAACTATTCTCAGCTTTTGTATGATATATAAACTCCCCCTCAGTATTCTGAAAACCTTTGTGAGGGCTATTTCCAGCAGTGAGGGGATTCTGCTCTTTTCCTAGAGAAAGCACTTGTATTAGCTACCAAGGAACAGCAGAGGCCCTGCAAGAGCACCAGTGCACCCAGACAAGCAAGAGACAAAGGTTCAGATTATGATGCTTATTCTTCAAGGAAATGCCTTTATTCAACTCACAGACACAACATGACATGATTTTAAAACAATCTATCAGGTATCACACCAAGGTCCTTAACTTACCCCTCCCATTGTAATGCCATCGATAAGTGCGACATACGGCTTCTTGCAGGTGCCTGTAAAAAATGTAAAGGAAAACAATCATCCATCCATCTTTTGCAAGAGTGGATGTGTGACTAGCTGCTACATGACAGGTTTCCCTATGCCTTACTTCAGCAAGAGCAGCAGAAAATAAATGTGAATTTAAACATTAATCACATTATCATCTTGCAATGAAGGTACCTCATGTAATTCTTAAGAAATGAAAAGAAACACCAGTTTCTGATTTACTGGATTGTGAGTGTTGTAAGAGAACATTATACAAGTATCAAACACTGGACTGCTTGTTGTGTGGGTACCTGACAGTTTAGGCAGCATAAATAGCTTTGTCTGGTGTTGGGACAGAGCAGATGCCCTTTCACCCCCTCTCACAGCCGGGATTAAGAGCACAGGGTGTGTTCCAGGCCTCCAGTGCTTTACTGCAAAGCCAGAAGTGTGGGCAGGTTTCAGTCCCAAGGTGATGGTAAATTCTGCAATGCAGGCATGTTCTGTCATGCCAGCTCTCGCATACAGCCCTGAACGCGGTGGAGGCAGGTTCAGATGACAATGTCCTGAATGACCAACTTCATCTGTTAGGGCCTTCAGAAGGCATAAAACTAAAGCCCCAGTGCCTTCAATTACCATTCATGGAAAGACTCAGAACTTCACTGTGAATGAAGCAGCTGCCTTGTATTCACTGTTTTCAGGTCAGACTTACAGTCCAAAACGACTGGTGATACAGGTATCCCCTGCAACCATGTTGGGAGTTTTTCTGTAACAACTATATAGAGCCTTGTTTTAAAAACTATTGTAAAAGGGAGTTCAATCCTTCAAATTAGTAGTTAGAAAACTTTAAGAGAATTGTATTTTGAACTTTGTTCAAAATACAAAATAATACAAACAAGCTACCCCTAAACCAAATTTCTATAGCAGCAAGCCTTTCCCATTGCAATGCTGAGAAAGCAGCTCCCCGCTGTATTTTTAAGTTGTAAAATGTAAGGTATAAATAAATATTTTTAGCAGAAATCTCAGTCTTAAAGGAATACAATCATACTAAAGCTATCAAAAATCTAGGTTTTGTAATTACACGCATTAGAGATATTGAACACCTAATAATTAAAAAAATTTAAAAAACCAAAACAGACTTTTAAATTATGTACCCTTGCAACAGAATCATCATCCAGTTCAACTGGCAAGGTAATCTTTTTTTTTCCCCAACTATTTGAAACCTTAAACTATTTTTTTGCCTTGTATTGGTGAAGTTAAGAATGCTACATGACAAGCACGCTCATTCCTGAAACTGTCAAACACAGTAAAAATAACTTTTCAGGAATTACTCTAATAGCTGTGCTCTTCTGTCAATGTAAGCAACGCTACTTCTCCTCCTGTAGTGAGTAACATTGGATATCGTATTTTAAAACTCAAACTGTATTCAATTAAAATATGCTTGGAGTAGTTTCTTCTCATCAAACCCTTCAACTCTTGACTTTTACCCTAAAGAATTAATATCCTTTTTTAATATGCTTTACTCCAGCAAACTTCACCCAGTGTCTTTGCAATAAACTAAGGCAGCTCACTCCTGAGTAATGCAGCTCTAGTCTTTCATGCAGTCTATTTAAAAGAAAAGTCTTAATAGATTTTGATCTTCTGGTCTCTGACTGAATACTAATGATTTTCCACACATCTATATTTACCTCAGGTCTTCTTTGAAGCAGATCAATGATACTTAGGGCAGAACTGCAGTGTCTGCAGCTAAAACTCATTCTTCCACAGAGGAAATAGAACTAACCAGAACAATGGGATGGGATAAAGTAGCTGTCACAATAACTTAAACAAAAGAAACACATTCTGCATGCAAGGTATAAAAATGGGATACGTTACATTACTGGTATTGAACTTGGTAAAAAAAAANAAAATTCCAAAGATAACTGTAAGTTTAATAGAAAATACAAGTAAATGACAATAATGTTTCATAAGTTGGATCCTTTCCTACAGCAAATAGAGACAAACTCAATCCTGCCTTATTATATTTCAGAAAATTTGCTCAAATTTAAATATGAATATGTCTCAAATTTGATTTAATTGTATTTTGCTGGAGACTTTGTCACATACTTGTGAGAGTGTGGTCCATTTTCTAACCCCTCCTAATGTCTAGTACTCATTTGTGATATTTTTCATACCAAGATTTAGAACACTCACTTAAAACTGACTATACTGAAGACTCTAAATACTAAAAATGAGAAGCCAATTAGAGCATGACATAACAATATATTGTTATATATTGTTACAACAATAACCTGTGCTGCTTATTTACCTACAGTTTTCAATAACTGCTAATTTTGACACTTTGGAGACCTCCTGCAGTTCATAGCTAAAAAATAATCACAGATACATTGATCACCCTTGTCAGATCTGTATCTAGCCATCTAAAACATTAGACACAAATTATCCAATACTATCAGAGCTACTTGTTAGGGCCCTTCAAATTTCTTGGAAAGAAGCTGTCAGTAATGAAAATCTGGAGAGACAAATGTAGAGACAAGAACTGTCTCCCTGGAATGACTGGCTGCTATTATCAGTTATTCATAAAAAGGTAATTTTTACTCTTTCATACACTGTCCTGACAGTTGTCTCCTGACAAATACCTTAAATTGCATCTGCACATCAAGGTGTCATAAAGATTCAGCACAACTCATCTCTTACTCTTGTGTAGCAAGGTTTTGTTTACCCAAGTCACAGTAAAGAAAGGAAACCAAAATGAAGTAGTGACTGCGAAAGACATCAAATGTTTAAGTGAGTACAGTCCTTACCTCGGATGTCACCCCCAGCACAAAAAGCTTTCCCTCCAGTTCCCTTTATAATTATTAGAAAAGTTTCAGGATCTTGCTCCCACGTCTAAAAAGAAGTAAATATTTCCACATAAGACTAAGATCTGTGCAAATAATGCCTGCTCTGTATAGTGTCTATAATTCTTATGTTACTTTGTTAAAAAGCAAATCAAACCATACTTTTAAAATAGATTGTCTTAAAGTGAAGTTTGAGATCTAAAAATGTCTTTCTGCCACTTCTGCATCCTATTCAACTACGAGAGCAGAGATTAGCAGAGCTGCCTTTCATATTTCAGAAAAACACTTGTGCAGAGCTCTCAGCTTCTGGAGAAAGGTAGCACCCCACAAAACAGGGCCTGACAGAAACCAAAAACTACGATACCTTTTCAGGCTGCGCTTCAAAAATGTCTAGTAAGTACCAAAAGGCATCAGACAATCATCCAACAAATATTGGAATCTAATGAACTGGACTCTGTGCATATGATAAACAGTATCATGAAATTAAAAGACACTATTTTCATGCTTAAAATCTCATGGTACTTCACTAGTTTGTAGAAACAGTGCCTGTAAATCCATGAGTTCTCATTTACGGAATGACAGCCCCCTGCTTCCTAGTGGCTGGTATCTTTTATTTTCAGCCCTGCAGCCTCCCCACAAAACATGCACTCTCTCAAGAGGCAACACCACTGTATAGGTTGAAATTTGTGCCGACTGACCAGATGTGTGCTGCCAAAAGGAACACACAAATGCTGAGCACTGCTTGCTCTAAATTCAGTCCTGGTATTAACATGGATGTCCATTTACCTATGGAGATGCTAAATTTAACTCCATCTGATAGCTCCTTTCTTTGATGTGTCTCCTCTTTCTATCTTGCTTTTGAAACTGCCTGGTTTTTCCCGTGCTACAAACCTGAGCTCATTGTACTCACACAAACTTTCATCCTTTAAATCAGTGCACTAAGAAGTGTCTAACTGCATTTTAAAATTGGTTTCAAATAGCATATGTATAGTGGATCGGTAGAAGTGGGGCTACTAACCTTTATTTGAGGATAGATTTGTTGGATCATAGACAAATTTAGCGCATTGAGAGCCTTGGGTCTATTCAAAGTTATTATTCCTGCACCTCCTTTCTTTTCCAACAACACTTCTGCTGTCGAATCTGTCTGCTTAGACATTTTCTGTGCATGCAAAAACAAATAAATAAAGCAGATGTCATCAGTCAGATAGCTTAAAAACATATATACAAAAGGGTTTATGGAAATTTATTCTCAAAACACACTATTTAGTATCACAAAACATGCATTCTGGAATTGTATGCTAAGTTTTTCCCACTGTACTTCTATTTGCATTTCCTAAACAGTTGTTTGGAAACTCCTTCAGAGTAATAAACCTCAGACAAGTTTTTGGACCACACTATGTTTTACAGTAACATTTGGAGTTCACTTAAATAAAATTTACAACAGAAACACACATACACACAGAGAAAAAAACAAACACCAAAAACCAAAATCAAACAAACAAAAAATTTCCCACCTGACTAATAAAACACAAACCCATGGTTCCTTAAAACTGACATTCTGAAAATACTTGCAACAATTAGAACAATGACAGTTCCATATATCCTTACTAGTAGGTTGAGACTGCAAACCCAAGTGTACACCCTGCTTTGTCTTTAAGTAACTTTTAACAGTAGAAAACAAATCCCCTGAACTATTTTCACTCTCACGGTGGGACGATATTTAAGGAATTTACAGAAGCTAACACAGAAACTATCTATAAAGTAAAGAAATATCTATAAAGTAAAGCCAAAATGATTCAGCTTTAATTTACAGTATAATGGACACCTGTAACAAAGTGCTCAAAGATGTGGGCAATGCTATGCCTGAGCAATAAATGGCAGTGTTCAGAACCACTGCGTGCAGACACATTAGAAGTTGCATGTGCTGTGTGCCTCAGGGGAGTGAGAGAGTCCTGAAAGCTTCCAACTCAGTCAAACGTGATGCTGTCCTTACCAAATGTTGTAATATTACTTGCAGTCTGTTGAGTGCCCTCAGCCTGAAAAAGAAACATTAAAAAGACAGCTAAAACTACAAACCAGCGACACAATTCCCACAATACCTGACTGCTGGGTTAAGCAAAGCAGTGGCAGAAAAATTTGGGAACACAACTGTTCTGCATTCTCCCGGTTAGAAGCAAATAAATTGGGGCATAGTTTGTTATTGAAACAGTTGGAAATGTTCTGCTTACTAGTAAATAGACAGCACATACCAATGTTAGACACTGATGTTTTCAAGTTAGGAGAACCTGGAAATACCAGGACAGAGGGGTTGGGGGATATGATTGACGCTCTGTGTGTCTTTTAAAGATTTACAGCCTTTTCGCGGTTGCATTTTAGTACTGACATTAAAAAAAAAATTAAAAAAAAAAAAAAAGGAAGAAAGAAAGAAAAAGAAGGTTTTGTCAAAAACCTTCATCTATTTCCACACGTTTCCATGACACAAACGCGGTGCATACACACGTTTTACAGACATTTACACAGGGTTTGTGTAAGAGCTCGCACAGCACCCGTGCTTCTGTGGGTGACAGGAGAGACGCACGCTGCCAAACTGTGCGAGCAGTGAGGCTGTTTGTTACTTATTAATGGCCACTGAGGAAGGCTGGACTGGCACTGACACATCGCTGCTGGAACGAGAAACTTCACCTTTCAGCTACTTCAGCGCACAAACCCACTCAGCTACATGTTGCGTGTTAACGCCGCGGCACGCCGCGCTGTTTTTTAATCGCATGCTAGCTCCTGAAGGTGAAAGTTAGCGAAGGCCTGGCCTGATCCAGGCCCAAAGTACAACTCGCAGCGCTGCGGGGCCGCGATCCCCGGGCGGCTCGGGCCGCCGCTCCCTTGGCTCCCCGCCGCCGCTGCAGCCCCTGAGGGCGGCCCCCGTTACCTGGGCAGCGCGCGCAGCGCCCGGCCCGCCATGGCGGCCCCGCTCCCTCCCGGCTCNGCGGCGCATGCGCGGCGCGCCCCGGGGCTCATGAGGGGCGGCCGCCGGGCCCCGCGAACGGCCCCGCTGCAGCCGCCACTGCAGATTCCTTACCCGGGCAGGGAAGCGCTGCTGCTCCCCGTCCTGGGTACGGCTGTGAGGGTGTCTGGGGATGCGGCTGCTTGGCCGGGGAAGCGAGCAATGCCGCGTGTGGCAATAACACCGCCCGTGGTGCCTGCCGCTCGAGGTGGGGAAAGCTGGCGTTGCCAAACTGCCTCCAGAGCTGAACTCCGTGGGCCGGAGCTGCATTTGGGCGCTTTGTTATTCTCGGCAGTAAGAGTGGTTTCTCAATTTCTGACCTGCCGGGTTCTCTTCGTCCTTTGCGCCTGAAACACCAGACACACCTGTGCTGCCCTCGCAGCTACTGCACACGGACAGCGAGTGAGGTGGGATTAAAGAGCCCCTCTAATGTAACATCCCACCGAGAACTGCTTATCCTTGAAGGTAAATACGTGGATTAAGAACTAGCACGGTTACTGCCCCAACAGTAGCTACAGACAGCTGTGAGCTCCAATGCAGCCTGTGCGCTCGGCATGGACTCAGAAACTGCAACTGTGAAAATTGCCTCCTTTAAAATAATAAAATATTAAGACACTTGAGAATTTATCACGCTAGGAGTCAAGAATATAAAATTCACTTTGATTTCAGTAACTAAGACCATTCCGTGAAGGTTTGTTTAGGCTGACACATTGCAACATGAGGCTGATACTGAAAAGACGTGATGAACCATGCAGTAAATGACAATACAGTGCATTAGGTTGAAATGCAGCTTCATCGTATCTTGGCGTAACAAAGTTCTTAGAATCAGCTGCCTTGATTCACGTTTGCATTTAAAAGAAAAAAAATCTTAAAACCTTTTAGCAAATTTATTTTGCTGGAAGAAGAAAAAAGTCCTAGCTCTCAGAAGCACTTCTAGAGAAGTCTCCAGAGGGCAACCTTGCTCTTTATTTCTAAAATGATTCAGCCCCTGCTTGTGTCAGCGTCATCTGTGTTGGCATTTCCGCTGCAATGACTCTCAGAGTATGTTAAATCTGGTTGTAAAAATTTTAATCAAACTAAATAGGCACAAAAGAAACCAAAACCACCCAACCCACAACAACAAAAAACCCCCCACATCATTCTGTATTAATGCAGTCTCAGTTTTCAGTCTTGTACAATGTGAACAAAAAAAACCTGAGAACAGGACATGAGGTGCTTTTGCAGGCACTAGGAGATTGTCTACTGCAAACTAATTAATTGCAAGAATTCATTAGGTGATCCAGACTATACAAACTTTCACCTAAAGGTTATATGATAATCAATGATGCAGCTTCTCAGTGTCATCTTGTGTACAGACAGCCCTGTACGCTGCTTTGTACCAAGTGCCATGTAATTAAATCTAAACCAGGATAAATGACACCAAATTGTCACAGCTGGCAAACCTGAACCCTGACTTAGGTACGTATTAAAAAAATTCTTTTGGAGGATAACTCTGCAGCTCTCATCCAGGCCTTACTAATTTGAGAGTTTGATAAGCAGGTAACATTTTTGTTTCTTATTTTCTGTGACTGAAAGTCTCTACATTTCACAGACAAATATCCCACTTTCCTGTGGGATAATCTCTTTGTTAGTGTTGTTGTGTAAATGAAGAAATGGGTGTGTGGAAGCTAACCTTGGGTAAGAGCAGGTGGAGGCTGTTTGAAACCCCTGGAAATGGCCTAACAAATTCCACCTGCACATGGGCAAGGCTGTGATCAGGACAGGATTACACAGAATGTGTTTCTGGGGGTCTAAAATAGAAGCTGGTGTTCTGGTTCGTCTTTTACTTATGCTCATTTTGATCTGTTCTCCTCCTGTCCTCAGTGTAAATAATGCTGTAAACCCTTTGTGGTCTTCCAGCTCTGTGTCTGATTAAGGACACAGGTGGGCCTACTCCTTTGTAAACAGTGGATTAACAGCAAGCCTTGCCTTGAGACAACTACTGATTTCTCTCCACGGTGTTGACGTTGAATTTATGCTGCATGTTTTCTTTAGATTCTTTCCCTTATCTTTTTTTTCTTTTTATTAAGTCATTTTCATGAAGAAGGGGTGGTAACAGAAGAGCCATCTTCCTTGAGCCTTCATGATGGCTTGAATTTCCCAATTGTTTTTTTAGGGGCAGGGGATTCATAGGTGTTAGAAAATTGCTATTTTTTCACAGCCATTTAGCTGACTGCAGTCCTGTCCAAAAAGCAACTCAGATATCATCCTTTTTTCAAAAGTCCTCCTGCACATCCCATTTTTTTTCAGAGTGGAATATCAAAGTGAAAATGCTTTCTAAATAGTAAACTAAAGTGTTCTCCAACTTGGTAGTGGAAAAGGACTTAAAATAATGGAGTTGCCTGAGAATAAGCAGAATGAGATGACCTTTAATCTAGGAGTTTATGGATTATTTTACTATTAGCAAAGAGGGCTGCACAATACTGGACCAAGCTGGGAACTGACAGTGTCTAAGTGCAATCGCCAGAGGGATAAGCAGGTTGTAATTCCTCCCCCTGGAGAAATTTCCTGGCAGCGAGTTCAGCAGGTTTGAAAAGAGAAAACAAGTTGCAGACTGTAGGAGGTCTCTAGAGTTGGGCAGATGTTTTCAGGTTTTGTGTCTGGGTTTTGGGGTTTTTTTGAGGTTTTTTTTGGGGGGGAGAGGTGGGAGGTGGTTTGGGTTGTGTTCTTTTGTTTGTTTGTTTCTTTTCCAGAAAAACATATAACTTTAGAATGTGGGAGCTCTTGCTCTGAAGAAGGATTCCAAGAGCAGCTCAGCTGCATTCTGTGTACCACCTGTACAGCCCTAGTTAATCATTAACTTGTGCCTCGAATTTACCTCTGAGAGCTTCCAGAGTAGTTGACCAAGAGCGGATAATAAATGGTACAAGTACTTCATCATGTCCCATGCTGCTGTTTCCGTGTTTGCTGTAAATCCAGTCTTTTCCTCTGCGGGTCTAACAGTTGGCATCTCATTTCTGTATGTGTGGGTAGTAAGTGCATCCTTACAGTGTGTGAAGGTTAAGGGAAAATGAGTCTGTAAAGGTTTGAGGAACAGAATGGGAGAATTTCCAGTTCATGCCTGCTAACTGGTTATTACTGTGCTGACAAACAATCCTCACGTTGTTATTTCTCAGTCCAAACTCAGTTAAAGGCCCTCTAAAACAGGTGACAGAGGTTGAAATTTCCTAGTGCCAGGTTGGGTGGCTCAGGTCTGCACTGGAGCCTTCCAGCGACATCACTGAGAGCAGAAGTAGACTTAAAATAAGCAGAAAACCAATCTCTTTCCTCACTCTCTAACAGCAGGCCAACCCAGGGAAGGAATGAAACACCTATGCAATATGGAGAAACTAATTTTTGCTTTTGTCTGTAACCTGAGTACCCTCATGCGAACAGCGTGCCTTCCCCAGGGCTTTTGCTCAGAGATCTTTCAGATAATGCAAGCATCCAACATCTGAAATCAGAGATTTGGGATGAGGGCATACAGCTAAATGGCATGCAGTAGTGAATTTCTCCTGTAACAAGAAAGTGCGTGAGGGAGGGGAAAAAATCAACTTTTATTTTTCTTTTCTTCTTTTTTTTTTTCTTCACCAGTTAATTTGCATCTTATCAGTGGGGAACTAGAAAGTGTTTGGAAAAGGGTGAAACAAATCCATAATGAAACCGTGTGAGCGAAGTAGTTTTCGTTTTCTTTTGGCCTCAGAGAGCAGCGGGGAAAGCGTGGGAGTGGCTGGGTGCTGCTGCAGACGCTGCCGTGATGGGACAACAAGCAAGGATCCAAGCGAGGTCCATCCAGCAGCGAGTTCCTCTCTTCCCACCACAAGAGGATCCAAGCGGGGTCCATCCAGCAGCGAGTTCCTCTCTTCCCACCACAAGAGGATCCAAGCGAGGTCCATCCAGCAGTGAGTTCCTCTCTTCCCACCACGAGAGGATCCAAGCGAGGTCCATCCAGCAGTGAGTTCCTCTCCTCCCACCCCCCCGGCTTAGATACAGCACTCGTGCTGCAGCCACCTTGCCAGAACCCCCTGGGTGAGACGGGACCCTGGGCAAACACCCCTCCTACATCTTTCTTCCCTGCTGCCACAAGCAATCTGTCACTCCTCTCCCCGAACCACCCTCCACCTACGTACAAAGCCATGACTGTGAGGAACGCCCTCTTCCCTCCTCCTTTTCCTCCCCACGAGCCTGTTCTCCGTGGGTGAAAAATGCCGTCTTCCCAGAGATCTGGTCACCCCCGACTTTGGCTTTGAGACCCAAGCTGTTTGATACCTTTTAGGACTACGGCTTGGAAAGCTCTCCTTGCAGATCTATTGTGTTAGTTTTTCAATTGCATATAATTGCACATGTGCAGCTGGGAAGGGGCTATTTGCTTCCCACTCGCTCTGATACGCCTCCCTTCCTAAGCGGCCCGCTTCCTTCCCTTTCTGCTCTCAGCCTCCCACGCGTTTAGCAATGAGAAATGCTGCAGAAAACTGACCAGCTACCAACCCGCCCACCTGAGGAGGAGGAGCACCAGCAGCAGCAGCACATTTCTCTCGCTCTCAGCTTTTTAAACACAGTTAAAAAGAGCTGTGGCGTGGGTGGAAATAGCTGTAGGGAGTGTGTGTGGGAATGGGGCTAGAGGAAACTGCATTTTTTTCTTGGTAGGACAGTTAACTTCTAGTGGACCAAAAAAAACCACCCCAAAGATCTCTCACTGCTGAGGGTGTCCTTGGCTGTAGTTTTGAGTTTCCCAGGTCTGGAAAGGATGAAGCAGAGAATGAAGCAAGTAATGGCAGGGAAGCTTGCCTTCCAGACTTCAGGAGTCTGCTTAGCAAATGATATCTGTATTGCATCTCGTTGTGTCATCACGTCTGCTGTTCTGCTCTCAATGTGTGTGCTTGATTCTGTGAGAGTCAGAGCTGCCTGTATGTAGGAAGAGAAAAAGGCATGTGGTTTTCACACCATGTGGGTCTGTATTTCAAAATACTGTCCCTGTTGGACCTCTTGGAATAGCACTGTCCCAGAATATCAGTTAATTCAAGATTTACTCTGTGTGCTTCTATGAGAAATTAAAATCAAGCTTATTTGTGTTAACTGGTTGTTATTTGAGGTGCTTTGCTTGTATTACATGAAAATAGCAGTGGAGCTAGTAAGGAAAACAGAATTTCTAAGAATTGTGATATAGAGTGCAAAGTAGTAGAGCTGTTTCTTAAGAAATCTCTCTGATAGACTCCAAGAACCAAGGGTCCTCAACAGCTGTGAGTTTCTGATTTGGTTTGACTTAACTATCTGAAATACAGATTTTACAAAAGATAATCCTCCTCAACGTTGTCCTCACACGAGTTAGTGGCACACATTCTTCTCAAGCCAAAACTCTACCCATACTTTGGTTTTGACTGGATTCCTCACCAGCATCAGACCTTCCACATATGTTACTGATGCAGAATCTTATAGCAGGATGCGGTCTTTAATGATTCAGAGGTGCAACAACAGCCAAATAATGAAATTCGACTCTGAAAGTATTGAAGATACCTGAAAAAAATATTGCGCAGGACATGTAATTTTCTCCTAGTGAGTAGAAGCCTCGAGCCTGGGAGCTGGGCTCACTGACTTCAGTGCCTTCCTCCACAGCTATCTCCTGTAGCTCTGGAAATTTTACCTTACTGTTGGAAGGCAAATGTAGGCATAATTTTTAGGCTCAGAAACAAAGGAAGTTATGAATAAGCCTAATTAACACATTTGCGTGTGACACAACAGACAGATCAGCTGATGGACTTCTGTTAGCAAGAGCTAGAGCCCTATCAATGGAGATGTAACCTTAATGGAACTAATTATCTTGGTGTTTTAAAAGTCTTATTTATGAATAGTGAATAATATTTTAAATATCTCCTTCTAACCTTCCACTGAATCTTATGTAACTCATAATTATAATCTACTGGAATTACATACCCAGCCTGAGGAGGAACAATATCCCAAATATTAAGTTCATGTCACTTGACTCATTTACTTTAAAACATTGCAGCAATTCCTTTGTCAGTAGTATTTTGAAGCACTATTGGCCTGCTAGTAATTCTACCTCATATTTAGCATTGGTTCAGTTAACTTTGGAGGTAGTGCTTTTCATAGCTTTTATATCAATGAATGTACATCAGATTTTACATGCAGATTATAAGCTTATCTTGCCAACTACCATTAGCCTGAAATTTACCTTGTATGATCTATCTGTCGTGGTNAGAGAGAAAAATCACCCAAACATCTAGAATCATTAAAAATCTATTTTAGGAGTTCCGTCCTCTATGTAAGATCCCTCTTGGCCTCCCTGTTTTGTCTGTTATTCAGCTGGAATGTCACACACTTTGGTCTTGAACCATCTGCTTCCTTCTCAGGGGTCGTAGTGAATGACTAGTTACCTATTTTGTCTCCATCAGAATCATAGTGAATTAAGCACAAAAGCATTTGATGCTAATTAGTAGCTTTCTGGCAGACCAGGGAATTGAGCACCTCAGATGTTTATTTCAAGAATTTGTTACTCTGAATTAAAGTGAGGCTCTTCAGCAGGACAGTTTGGCTGACAGTGTGACAGTCAGTATCTTATTAAATGGATGTGGTGTATTCAAACCTTTCTGTGTCTCTAGTCTGGCACCTCACACAAGTATTATTATTTTCACTTCAAGAGATCTGCATTTTGTTTTAATAGTCAACATTAAGAATATTTTTCAAAATTTCTTTCTGTTTTATTTCATCCTGGAGTACAGTGAAAGCTGTTCATAAAATAATGACTTGAACATTGTCTAGAGAAAGATATCTCACTTAATGACACCAACGATGCAAAGGACAGCAGAGCAGAGTGGAGAACATAAAAATGAGGGAAAAATAGGTCAGTAGAATCAACAGAGGCCTTTAAGCTATTAAATAAGCATGTATCGCTCACTGCTGCAGATATATTGTGTTCACATTGTAAATTATTAGCATCCAATATGGGGTAATCATGAGTTTCAATGCAGCTCATTTTATCAGGTCTGTGTATAATGATTAACGTGGCAGAAGGATGTGTAGCAAGTCAGAAGGAGAAGCATTTGTCTTTGTTTAGGTTTTTTTGGGTTTTCTTAAAGAAAGAAATATGGTCACCCTGGATCATAAACAAACTCGCAGTGACAGAGTACTTGGTTCCTTGAGCACTTATTGAGTGGATATACTTCCCTAGGGATATGGTGCTCAGTGAAGAAAGGCAGTGGCAGCCGTGGCAGGGCACAACATAGATTTAAATTGTTCCAAAGGAAATCCATGGTCTCATTAGCTCCTCTCTGTAATCTCAGGCTTGCATCGGCTCCATGGATTTCGTGGTGCCACTGGTTCTCCTGTCCAGTGCCAGACAGTCCATCACTCTCTGTGTCTCTGCAAGAGCAGGCTGGAGCAGAGGCTCATGCTGCTAACAGCCCTGTATGGGAATATATAGAATTATCTCAGAAATAACACGGAACTCAAGGTGATTGAGTCATACTTTGACACACCTCTGTCTGCCAAGAAAAATGCAGGCACTCCCTTATAGAGCTGTTGCTAAGAGCACTTCTTCAGGCTCTAGGAGTGAGAAGGTGCTTTATTGTACGGTTAACTGCAGGAGTTAACAGCAGGGTTTCAATCTGGGACCTGCCAAGAAATTAAAGCATGTAATTAAAGGCTGTGCTTTTGCCTAGGAGATGTTGCACCGTGTAGAATTAGTCTGAGACAGTATTCTGTAAATTTCAGACCTTTGAAAAGTGATTTCATTGGCGTTTGTAGCCTAAAAAATAAAGAGAAAGTTCTGGCCGGCACTAAGACAAAACATCTATTGTTTGGTTTATGCTAAATTTAAATAATTTTATAAGAAAGCAGAAACCTTATGTAAAAAAAAAAAAAAAAAAAAAAAGAAGGAGAAATATTTATTT
>VYZR01033978.1:38790-49514 GCA_013400675.1 Oxylabes madagascariensis
GTCCCGCGGGAGCTCCGGCACTGGCATCCATCCCACGCTTCTCCTTGCCGCCAGGCGTGGCGTTACGCCTGGCTGTCACTCGGATCCCCAGCCCTTACATCCTTAAAATACCATGGGGTTTAGTAAGCGGGCTGTCGGTTGCTCCTCTGTTTATTGGAACAAGCGTAGGAACAGATACTTATTTAGGGAGTCAGCGCTGAAGGTGCCGTAGCTGCTACGGATGCCTGCGATGTTCTAAGTTAGAGTTTAAAATCTGTGTCTGTTCTGCAGCTCTGAAGTTTTAACAGCGGGCTCTTTTTAAATGTTATGTTAATGAAAAGTGCAGTGTTGAGGAGTGATAAACTTGGACTGATAAACTAGGGACTAGGGCGGTAGAGAACAGCTGAATAAACATAGCACTGAAGTATTTCAGTAAAAACTTGTGCCAAACATTGTTACGTTACAAGGATATATTAGGTCTTGCTGTCCACTAGTTAGTAATGTCTAAGGAAAGAGATTACAAATGTCAATTTCTAGATCGGTTATTTTTTGTGCGTGTTTTTTGTTTCATTGGGTAGAAATAGTGGACAAAGGTGACGTGTATTTTGTTGTTTGTATTCTGTGAAGACCCACCAAGGAATAGGAGAAAAGAAAACAATCATCCCTTTAAGGGTGGTAGTTGTGGTAGGAGTCATAAATCCAGTAAAAATCATAAGAAGACTTAAAACACGTGGAGCGAGAATATGAGAATAGAAACTGATGATATGAGGAGCTAATGGGAGGAAGCTGTGGTTTATCACTAACATAGCTGGTACTAGGGCACAGCTTGAATGCAGCCTAAAATTCACCCTAATCTTCAGCTGTAGTACAGTGGGCCTGAGTTGATACAGTGGTGTGGGAAATTGTGAGCTGGTGAGATGATCCATCTGCAGATGTGGCAGTCGGTCCCAGAGGCTGGGATGGCCACGAAGGCCTTGCTGTCTTGCAGCAGACCGGGACTGCCGCTGCTGCCGGGCTCGGTGGGGCACCTGTGTGCCCGTGTCCCCAGCGCTGGCAGCAGTGTGCTCCTGGAGTGCTCTGGGCACTTGCCTGGTTTGTAGCTGAAAGCACACTTGGAAATTACTATCATTAGTCAAGTGTAAGCCTTGGAGGCAGTTGACAAATTGAAAACTGGTTAAAAAAACTGGAGCCAGATACCAACTAAAAACAAACCCTTTAACAAATAGAGTCTACTCGGACATCTTAATGAGCACATATGAAATGGAAAGCAGGAGTCCTAAGATGTGAGTTTAAAGGTTTTTCTTTAATAGATGAGGATTCATAGTATTCTTTACTTTAATATTAATACTAGCACAATTATAGCAACTTCAGACTGATCTTAAGTGCATTAAACCTATTATAAACCTGATCTTGACATATTTCAGACATACTGTTAGCTCCCAATCTAATTGACTGAATGTGTCGGTGTGTAGAGTTTTTATATCCATATTGAAGAAGCAGAAAAACCTATAACCCAATACATTAAGTAAGTGTATATCAGCAACACAAAATCAAGCAATTTTAAGTGTTAAGTGCTGTAGAACAAGGTGGTTTCACTTTCATGGAAACCCTAATTATGTTGGTTAATGTTACAACACTTGTGTCTTGCTTTACAGTTGAAACAAGTACATTTCCCAGCACCAAGTTAATTCACTCTATGTGCCTCCTGATTTTATCAATACAGAGTCAGGTGTTCATGCTGGGGCCTCACAGGAGGAACTGCTTTCCTTTAGAGAGCAGGGGATGATGTGGGGCAGGTGGGCCAACCTGTGGGAGTTGTTCTGAATGGCTTGGCAGGGAACAGCCCATCCAAGGGCTCCGCCTGGAGCTTGGCTTGTCTGGGAGAGGCTTGGGAACGTGATGCAAGAGTGCATGAAGCCTAGGCACTTCTCTGTCATGACGTAAGTTGTTTGCATAACATTCTCCTCCTTTTTGGCGTGGATGCAGGCGACAGTGCCAGGCTGCTCCTTAGGGGTGAAACTTGCTTGAAAATAGAAAACATGGTCTATTATTTATGGTTATTGCAGCAGTGCCTTGTAGGCCTGCTGGATGGGGGGCTTTGTTCTGGAGGCACTGCACAGATACCCTAGCAGAAAGTCTTTGACCCAAAGGTTGTGTAGCTTGGATCTATGGGATGGGGGAGCTGAGGAGGAGGTAGTGTGCATGAGCTGGATGCACTCATGGCAGTTTCACCAGCTGGGGGATGAGCGAGGTGAGCCTTCGTATAGTTTTCAAGTCTCTCTCTCTAGCAGACCTGTTCTCGATCAAACAATACTTAGTGACTTCTAAAAAAAGTGTTTTGAGGAAACGTGTTTTCTATTAACGGATTTCAAAATGTTTGTATGAAAGCTTCATGTGGACTTCAATGTATTTGCCACAAAGTGAATTTTCTAGTCAGTGAAAGGCTGGAAGGGGTCAACTAAAATGTGATGCCATTCCAGCTAGTTTTGATTTATCTGCACGATGCTAACAGCAAGCTGGCCTGCTCTGTTCCTACAGCTGCATGTTGTTTGAGAGATCAATTGATCATTCCTGTTCTGAGTATGTTTTCTGAGACTGTATAAATATAAATCTTCTACAGTGAGTCATTTTGTTAGGTATTTAATGGGTTAAGCCTCTCTTGATCATTCACGCTGTCTTCTCATGAACTGTCACGGGGTTTTTTTGGTGGTTTGTCTTTTAATGTTCACATACATCCAAACCTGGATTTTGAGTCTCTGCTTTGTGAGTCTTAATTATGCCTTAATTCTCAAAGCCTAGTGGATAGAATATTTATGCTGACTTAAACTGTATATTAGAACAACACTACACTTTCATGTCAAATCTAACTTTTTCTTGGTCTGCAAATGCAGTTTCCATGCCTGGTTCTGTAAGTACCATGGTATTTTCCCTGAGAGGTTTAGGGATTTGCTACCCCAGTCTGATCTCTTGATTGACTTTTTTTTTTTTTTTTTAAACTAAATTTGAGATGCAGTTCAAAGCAGGGAGGTTTTTTCTCCAAAGTTTTGGGAGGAGTGACTCCAAGGGGAGAGCTGAATCTTTAGTATACTATATTATTATTTTTCTCTGTTTCTTTTATTGTCTTTGTTTTTATTCTTGTAATGTCAGGTTGTCTTTAGATTAGATTTTTATCCTTTTTGATCTTGAAATCCTGTTAATTATTAGGAGAGACAGACTAAATGAGGATCGATTTAAGAAATAAAAGCAAGAATGCCAAGAAGATACTTAACTAAATGTAGAATACCCTCTTTCTACCTACCTGCCAAAAAGGCTCATTACAGTCATTAAAATGACCCCTGCACTGTCATCACTGAATTTCTTGGGACAAGTGGTTCTCCCTCCCTTCCCAAGACAGCTGCTCATAGGTGCAAGTCTGCAGGGAAGTTGCTGTATCCGTTTGCAGGAGATGACTGGATAAAAAACATGTTCTAGATGTAAGGGCTTGAAAGTGGATTTTGGCTTGCTGGAGGAATAGATATTAATGCAGATGACAGCAATCTGTATCAGGAAACTTAGAAAAAATAATAACCTCGACTTAGATAAAAAAACCCCAATCCTATCTGTGCGAATCTTGAAGGGAGAAGGGCCTTGTGGTTAACAAGTACACTCTTTATATCTGAGGAGAAGCCCGTACAGTTGTGCATGAAGAGGTGCAGGGTACGCGTGATCTCACCAGAGCTGGGTTGGCCGCGCTTCCCGTGCAGCTGCGAGCGAGGGATGTGCGCTCCCAGCCCGGTACGGTGCCATCATGGGCTGGGGGGGAATCGGCACTCAGGGCTCAGTGAGGATTTTTCCCCCCTCATAGCCTCGTAGGGATGATGGGCTGGTGAGGAAACAAGGGCTTGCTTCCCAGTTCTGTAGTGGTTTGGAAATGTAAACCTCTGTCAAGATAAAAGCATGTTTGTCAGCTGGAGGACCAAAGTGCTCTCTCGTGACACACGTGCTGCTGTGCTGTGCCCTTGCTATGCTCTTTCCCTTCGCAGGGCTTTCTGAGGATTCTTGCAGAAGCTCTTTCCAATTTACATCTTAGGGCTTTCTTGTGTGTTTCTGAAGTTTGGGGGAAATAGCTCCAAATGGTTAACTCCTGTTTTTAGAGTGATGGTACCACTCTGCAAACTCTCTGATCTCATTTGTCCTGGCTGAGCTGATTACATTCAACAGGCCTCTACCAGAATGTTGTGTTCTCTTCAAATGAGTTAAAATTTATATTCACTCTGAAATCCATCTGTTAACTCTCTTAACCTTTGTTCCATACACTTGTTCTCTGTTGTTCATTTTAAACTTGCCAGTTGTGCTTGTTTTCTGTCCTCCCATTGTCTTGTGCGTTAGAAAAAATTTTTTACTGTAAAGATACAGTATTTGAAGGCAATAGTTAAAATAACCAGTCAATGACTAGTCTATCACTGAGACGTATATTGGTTTTTCCATCTGTCTAGTTTGTTGCACATACAATCCCTGACTGGCACAAGGTTTTTGTCAGTAGAAGGAAAGCCCCACAGGTTCAGGGTTTTTGTAGATTTTTTCAGTAACAATACTACTTTGTTAATTTTCTTGTTTTCAGTAATGTATTTTTAGAATTTAAAACATTGCTTAATATGACTTTCAAAAACCTAAACAAACTCCTAAACAAACTAGTGGTCAAAACAATAAAGAATGCCAGATGGCTTCTACCAGTCTTGATGCTGTTATATTTCTGAAGAGTATATTCTGTATTATTAACAACATTCAGTGGAACTCTTAGTGTGGGAAAATATTTACTGAAATTACTATGGAATACACTTTTCATAGCATTCTAACCCAGGATGTTCTAGTCAGAATAGCAGGAGTGGATCTTTTGGATTATGCAAGTGCAGTGTGTTAGAAGATGGATGCTGAGGCCGATATAAATTATGGAGGGGGGAAGAATATGCCGCAACTGAAGTGTTTAAAGATTAACAGTATCATAATTTGTTATGTTCTCACTATTCATACAACATAAGAAGTTGAAATTCCACTTCCATAGAAAAGGGAAACGAAATTAAAAAAGATTGAATACTAATTGCTCTAAAAGCCTTCAGTATAATTTATATGAAACCAGATGGTTCAGAGCTCATATATAGGAATAAGCATGTTTAAATCAGGATGATTACAAAGAAGTTGTCCTAAAATATCCACATGGTTAAAATGTGAGTTCTATCTTGTCATATCTGCGGAACAGGAAATTTATTCTTCAAAAGTAAATGCTATAAAGCTCTGATGCAGCAAGCAAGCAAGTTGCTGTAAACAGATAAGCATATATTGAAAGCTCAGTTACATCCCCTTGACATAAGTGGGGCCCTGCACAAGATCTGGAGCCTTTGTTGTCAAAGAAAGGCAAGGCATGGAGAAAATAAGAGCACAGATGATGACTGATCTAATTTACTCATTAGAAGGGCTTGTTTTATGGATACAGAAATGAGCAAAAACCCCACAGTTCTTCCACATGTCAGGTGGATGTGGCTGCATGAACCAAAAATTGCAGGAGCCCAGTGAACAGCTGCTGGGTTTTGGTTCATGTGGCTTTTGATGGTAACAGGTAAGAGCAAGAAAACGTGCTTTCACGTTTGACTGTTCTAACAACTTAATTAGGACTGTCTAATCTTTTGACAGTTGAAATACTTTTTTAAAAATTTAATCGGATTGTCTCTGAAGAAACTGGAGGGAAAAAACCTTAAGTCTCTTTGTATATGCTGGCATGGGTTTCATTTACTTATGACCTTGAATACATTAATATTTAAGGTTCCAAGATTTGTATGTAGCCTTTTCTCCCTAAGTGAAACCAGAGATCCTTGTAGATAGTATCCCATAGAAATGACATTTAAAACTGAAGAACATAGACAAACCTTATAAGCGTTTGGGAGTTTAATGATGGTGCTTTTAGACATGTCTTTCACTGAACTGTGTAAGATTTAGATTATTTTCATGAACTGCTGTTTTTAGAAATATCCATGGCTTGCTGTCAGCTGTTACATATATGTTGAATCAATAGGAAACAATTAATGTAACATACTAGTGAATGTTAGTCTCTTTTCTCTTATTAGCCTTTGTCAGTATTAAATAATCCATTCCAAATCCATTGCCAGTATTAAATAATGATGAACTATAATTAATTAAAGGCATTGAATATATTGTTGCGTGACTAATTTTAAGGGTATGATATTTGCTTTCAGATGAGTAATGAAAGACTTATTTCCTTGTCCTCTTCTAGTTGGAATAAAGTGCAGACCTGCAAAAAAATACTTATCATAGAATGATATAATATCCTGAGTTGGAAGGAACTCAATAGGATCATCCAACTTCCAATTCCTAGAGCAGGTCCAGATCGTAAATTTAGTGCTCTTCGAGAAATTTCAGGTTCTTCTGGTTCTCTTTTCAAATACTGGTCCTTGAAAAAGTTCCTCTGTGACAGTAATACTACCCCAAATAGCCTAGGGGTAACAAAACCAAAATATATTAAATGTTTAACTTTCTCACAATGAACATGAGATAATCTTACTAGGTTAAATTAAAAGGTACCAATAGAGCATAAATCGGTTTTTAATAATGATTTGAAGCTGATAGCCTGCTGGCAGAGCTGGTTTTTATTCTTGGAAAATAAAACTTTTCTTAGCTAGGCTAGTTTATTGGAATGGGTTGTTTTTAAATGTGAAAGCTGGTTGGTCACTCAAAGTCTAAGGAGTGTTTAGTTTATTTTTTAGTGTTGCTTATCAATTTTGCAGGCTCTTCTGCAGAAGATAAGCGCAGGCAGCTGTAGTGCTGTTACCTCCCAGTCCACTTTTTCTCAATTTTAGAATTTGACTTGAAGATACCTTTATAGGACTTGCCCCCGTTTCTTTGCTCCCAGGTCTTTGATGTCTTTGAGATTGTTATTGTAATTTTGATCTTAAAGCCCCATCCTAATTCCCACCTCTCTTCCCATTCAGCCTAGAAGCTCAAGCCTCCCATCAATTTCTGCTGTAGTTGTGGAGTGCTTAGAAAAACATGTTTTAAGAGGAGACTGATGAACCTTTTGAAAGCTGTCATGAGGCTTTGGATAATAATTTGTTTTGGTGATCAAAATAACCTGGATATATGTAGCTGCACTGCTTAATTACAAAATCATGACTATCGTTTGGCATTGGAGGGAATACTGGAAAAAAGCAGTTAGCCTTGGGGGAGAAAAGCCAACTTGAAAGAGAAGACTTGGAAATGCTAGCACTTAATTGCCACAGTAGCTCTGAATTTATAAGTTATTCTCTCTCCTAAACGTGAAAGATGTTTTGTTGTACAATATAAAAGCTGCTGTTGGGAGAACTTCACAGAGTTGGTCATAAAACACATTTTTATTGATGCTACCATGTACCACCAGTCTAGACAAATAGCCTTCCCCACCCTGGATACTGCATTTGTTGCTCAGAAATGGTACTTACAAGAAAGAAGCTGTCTTTGTCCTTGATGGCGGCATTGCAGGTCTGCTCCTCTGTGGTACCTTAACCACCTTATGTTTTATTTGTTCACAGGGTAGCCCTCATTCCTTGAGAGTCCACCAGGTAGTGGATGCTTGTGGTAAACCATGGCAGCTGATGATAAGGTGGCCATTCTAACTGACGATGAAGAAGAACAGAAGAGAAAATATGTGCTCGCTGATCCTTTTAATGGCATTTCCAAGGATCAAGACTTGCCACCCAGTAATGAATCCCCTTCAACAGAGACAACCACTGTCCCAGATGAAGAGCTGGATTGGTTAGAAAAGCACTGTGTCAAAATAAATAATGATCTTCTGATCTCAAAGGTCTTTTATTTTTTCTTCTATTCTGCATATGGCTCTCTCTACCCCTTGCTGCCTGTGTACTACAAGCAGCTGGGTATGACACCCAGCCAGAGCGGACTTCTGGTGGGCATCAGGTACTTTATTGAGTTTTGCAGTGCTCCCTTCTGGGGAGTGGTGGCAGATCGCTTCAAGAAAGGCAAGATTGTCCTCCTGTTTTCGCTTTTATGCTGGGTTTTATTTAACCTGGGCATTGGATTTGTGAGACCAGCCACCTTAAGATGTGTACCAAAGGGCCTTCCCCCAGCACATCCCACCAACGCAAGCAGCCTTTTAACAGCAATTCCGCAGAACGCCTCGATGTCTTCTCCACTAACCACAGTGAGTGCTGCATCCCCAAAAGTTCGTGTGAGGAGAGACCTGGTCACTTCCAGTCCAGTCACTTTGGAAACAACAGGGACACCTAATCCCGAAGTAACATTCCTGGTACCTACACAGAGCAATGATGAGGATCTTCCCTTGGAAAACAGTACCCATTTGATTTTGAAAAGCACCACCACTAGCCCAGCCTCACCAGGTAACGCAACGCCGAGCACCACCCCAGCCTCCATCAGCACAAAGCCAATGCCTTCTGACCAAGCTGTGCTCGTTTATGACCAACAAGAAGTAGAGGCCATCTTTCTACTCATTCTGCTGGTTGTCATAATAGGAGAATTTTTCAGTGCTTCCTCTGTTACCATTGTGGACACCATAACTCTGCAGTACCTTGGCAAACACAGGGACCGGTATGGGTTGCAGCGTATGTGGGGGTCTCTGGGCTGGGGGCTGGCCATGCTCTCCGTGGGAATTGGCATTGACTATACTCACACAGAAGTTACCGTTGAAGGTCAAGGATGCAAAGCTCCAGAGTACAAGAACTACAGGATCGTTTTCATTGTTTTTGGTGTCCTCATGACAATGGCGTTAATTGTGGCCACCCAGTTTCGATTTCATTACGCGCACTTCAAGCAAGATGAAAATAAGAGAAAAGAGGTAGAGATCTCGCAGGTGGACAGAAATGCCTCCAATGAATCTTCAGATAACACTCCTACCAGTATGAGCCAGTCGCAGTCCTTCAGTTTTTGGGACCTAATTAAACTGCTATGCAGTATCCAGTATGGCTCCGTGCTCTTTGTGGCCTGGTTCATGGGGTTTGGATATGGCTTTGTGTTCACCTTTCTGTACTGGCACTTGGAAGACCTGAATGGCACCACCACTCTCTTTGGAGTTTGTTCTGTGCTCAGTCATGTGTCTGAGCTGACTGCCTACTTCTTCAGCCACAAACTCATTGAATTGGTTGGTCACATCAGGTAAGATGGCAATGATCATTAAAGAGCTGTACAAAAAATGGTGACTCTCGGGCTCAGCCTTTGTGCCGCAAAGTGAAACTCAAGCTAGTCCTGCTCAGTTATGCGGCTCACTTGATGAATTTTTTTTTTTTGTTATTTTAAGAGTTGAAAATGCTCTGAAATGCTTGCTTTGCATTTGAGTTGCATGTTAGTATGTGCTTTATGCCTGGCACCATAACCTTTTGCAGATGGTTCTAGAAGATAGCCTTGTTCCCTGATGCTTCGCTCTGTTAGAGATCTTTACAAATTGCCACCCACTCAAGGGTTGTCTGTTTTGACATACAAATACCATTAGTTTTTCAGTTTTTTTCCTAAGAGTGGCAGCATTCTGCAAACCTCCTGCTTTAGCCTGGTTCCCCTTGCAGGGCAGTTCGTTGCCCCCACAGTAGCCTGGAAAGGTGTCAGCTGCAGGCTGAGAGGGGACAAGCTGAGCTGAGGAAACGAGGTGAGCCCCTCCTGTGTACATGGCCTTGTAATCAGACTCTGGGTGTTGGCAGAATGAGGTTGCAGCCTGACAGTGTCTCTTACCAGTTCTGGGCTTGCTCTCCTCCTTTAGTTGCAGCACTGTATGTCAGCTATGAAGTGAGATGGCTGCAGGGCTTGTCCTGTTGTTTTTGCCTTGTGTCAGTGAAAGCAACTGCTTCCAGCATATTAGTGAACACTGGTTTCTAGTAAATTCACGAAATTGACTTAATTTCCACATATTCTAAATCTCTATACTACTCTTTAAGAAAAGTGTAGGGGAGGAAAGACAGGGAAAACCTGAGTTAATAAAGCTGCAAAGGTGTTTTTTTTTATGTTTACTCAGGTATTCTGTGCATCTAAGCACAGAGCTGTGTGTTGTTAGCATCATAGCCTTTCCAAATGCCCAGTTTATAATCATACAGTCATTGCAATGCAAGTATTTTGAAGCTGTTTGCACTGTTCTTCTTGTGTATTCTGTACTAAGATTTTGCTCTTTGTTTGCTTTTATTGGGATGAATATTTTTATTCATTTGACCTTCACTAAAAATGTTTGAGATACTTAGCACAGTAATTTGAAAGATTACTTAAAAGATGGAGTTCTTTCTTACTTTAAACTGAGGAGGATCTCTTTACTTGGAGTCAGTCTTAATCTCTGAATTTGACAATAATTAGTAAGAGAAAATGACACCTTGCATGCAAAACCTGAAGGAAGGATATGGTGATGGAGGAGTGGTGAGAACAGATCATAGTCTTGATAGCTAAAGATAGCTTGGGTAAGCTCTTTCAGTGTATATTATAGTACACAATTCAGGCTTAGACTTCAACTGAAGAAAGAATGAAAACCAAAAGAGTGGTAGGATTGTGAATAAGATGAAATAAAAGGGATGAGAGCAATGGCTAGTGAAAAGAAGGATGATGTATGGGATTAGCTCCTTTTTTTTTGGCATTGCTAAGCCTGTGAAGCCAAGATTGGATCAAGTTTAAATTGTTTAAATACTAGTCCCTATTTTCTATGAAACAGCATTCTACGTACCTACACCTGGGAAATGCACATTAGTCATATTTTAGTGTTATCTAATGTTTACTTG
>VYZR01033978.1:49587-69825 GCA_013400675.1 Oxylabes madagascariensis
CCTGCCACCTTGTACTTTCTGAGCTTTGTGTGTTTGAGAGGAGGCAAGCTTTTTTCTTTTTTTTTTTTTCCCCAAGAAAAATGGATAGGACTTCATAGCTCATCTTCTTTGACAGTTCTGTATATGTGTTGTCTGCTGCCTCCTAGTGCAGATAATAATTTTCCTATTAATAAGAGCCAATAGCCTCCAACTCCATATCCTTAGCCAGAAGCGTTTGGCATTTATATTTTATCTATTTTTAATGGCTCAAAATTCCTTTCTTCTGAGTTGTTGGACTTCTAGATGCAGACATTCTTTCTGCAGTATTTGAATATTTATCATTCAATTTTTCTTTCTGTGCTAAGTGTTTGAAGACAGGCATGAGTACCAGAATTGCATGCATTGTCACAGGAGCAGGAAAAAATGCTACTGAATGTCCTTTGTAGAACTACAAGAAAACAGGCTTTATACCTTATCAGACAGAAGCTCAGTTTCACTTTTCAAGTCTTTCTGTTTCTACCACTGTATACGGTGGCATATAAAACCCTTACAGCAGTTTGAAACCTCGTATGTTTTCACAGTTTTTTAAAACTAATGCTCAAATTATTGTCCAAGCACTTTACTCATGACCCTATTAAATATGTGCTGATTTAAATGCCCAGTTTCTGACTTAATTAGCTGTATTGTTTGTACACTTGTGCAGTGCATGTGTGCTTCTAGTGTTTCTTTGGGAGGATACTAGGAAGAAATTCTCTATTGTGGGGGTGCTGAGGCCCTAGCACAGGTTGCCCGAAGAAGCTGTGGTTGTCCCATCCCTGGAAGTGTTCAAGACCAGGCTGGATGGGTCTTTGAACAACCTGGTCTAATAAATGGTGTCCCTGCCTATGGCAGAGAGGTTGGAACTAGATGATCTTGAAGGTCGCTTCCAACCCAAACCATTCTATGATGCTGTGACAAAAAAAACAAATGTACAAAACTAGTTATGAAATATTAAGACCCCACCTGGTGTAGAAGCACTCAAAACTGCCAGTGACTTAAGAAGATGATGTCAAGCTCTGAAAATAACTTCCTACTTGAGGTTAAGCTTGAATATGTTTGTCTGACCACAGTCCCAGCATTTGGGTTTTTATGGGAAGCAGAGACTGGTAGTCATGGCTGTAAACAGCTTAGACTCCTTGACACAAATATAGATTCAGTGCTTTAAATGTTTAACCTGTGAGTTGAGTATGGTGTCTCTGTGGGTACTGCATATAGGATTCATAAGGAACATCTGTTTACATTTTCCATTTAGGTCTGATAAGGAGCCTAAGTGGTTATTATAAATGCATTTTTGAAAAGAATCTGTAAATACACAAAAGTTATTGTGTGACATACCCCTCCAAATATTTATAGAAATCTTCATAAACTGTAATTTACCTAAAATTCTGTACATATATTCTAACAAATTAGGAGGTAGAGCCTGACTAAATTGCTGCTTTTAAACTCTGAACCCAAATCTTTCTGGAACTGTAACATGTTGGAAAAACACAGGTAGGTGATGGGTTAGTGATGATGGAAAAGTGCTGAAGCAGGAGGAGGTCACATGTCTGGTCTGCCTGTCCTGGGGAACTGCTGAGATAGGAAGACAGTTCTTGGTGAACTGACAAAGTTTTTGCTCGACAAAAGTAAAATTAAGCTGTCTAGAACTCATCCTAAACAGAGAGGTACATCTGTACTGCTGCTGAGGGAGAACAAATGTACCTGGTGAGGCCATTCCTTTGTATTGCTGAGAGTATGCATCACCCTGGGCCTTTCTAGTAGGGGAATGAAGACAGGAGCCTGCGACCTGTGAGTTTGGTTACCTTTTGAGGCCGATGTGTCCTAATACATTTCAGAAATGTGGTTGTACATAAGAACTACATTAAGTTGTGGCTATGAAAGGAACCAAGTTATTTGTTTTGAACAGAAGGCATTAATTAAAGGATGAGATGAAATTTATGATTCATAGCACAAAGAACAAGTTTGTTCTCATTATTGTATAGTAGTGAACTTTTTCATGGTTCCCCATGTTTTCTTCCTTGAATGCTTGGGCTTGTGTTGCCTAAAGGCAGCTTAAACCAGCTATTCATGGACCTCACATGTATTTGGAAGCAACACTGCTTGGTTTGATGTATGACTGAGGGGGGACAACTTCCTGCCAGCTTGCCCTCCTTGTTGAAAGTAAATTCATGTTGTTGTGAAATGCACAGGCCTTTTTCAATATCACTGACATGACAAAAACTGTGGTACTGGATTTTTCTCTGTCAGCATGTGTATTTGGAGACCTCAAATGTTGACAAGATGCTGTTTTTGTGATGGCATCTCACTCCAAATTCTCCAATGGCTCTGTACCATTTAAATAATCTCGATGTGCATTTGTAGAAAAACTAACTGAAAAAGCAGCACAAAGAATAACGAGCCCTTTCACAGGGTCAGTGCTTCACCTTAATTATCAATTTCATTTATTTCACTTACGCCGAACCAGGGTTCAAACAACAAGCCCTATTTGGACAATAAATTATCCTTGTCCCTGAAAAAAAAATCTTTAAAGGCTGCAATAGCGCCCTTTCTCAAGCTGTAAACATGTTTTCAATTAAGTCTTTGTTTCCCAAGATCCATCTAAAAATGAGAGGAAGATAGCTGGATGAATGAGCACCCCAGAGGGAAGCGATGCTAAATCTAAAAACTGGAAGGGAAGAGTCATCAGATTAAATGTGCAATGGGAAATGCACAAATAGTCTTTGTATTTCATTGTTTAAAAGCTGTTGTAAAAGCTTTTTTTTTTTCNGAAAAGTGCTGAAGCAGGAGGAGGTCACATCTCTGGTCTGCCTGTCCTGGGGAACTGCTGAGATAGGAAGACAGTTCTTGGTGAACTGACAAAGTTTTTGCTCGACAAAAGTAAAATTAAGCTGTCTAGAACTCATCCTAAACAGAGAGGTACATCTGTACTGCTGCTGAGGGAGAACAAATGTACCTGGTGAGGCCATTCCTTTGTATTGCTGAGAGTATGCATCACCCTGGGCCTTTCTAGTAGGGGAATGAAGACAGGAGCCTGCGACCTGTGAGTTTGGTTACCTTTTGAGGCCGATGTGTCCTAATACATTTCAGAAATGTGGTTGTACATAAGAACTACATTAAGTTGTGGCTATGAAAGGAACCAAGTTATTTGTTTTGAACAGAAGGCATTAATTAAAGGATGAGATGAAATTTATGATTCATAGCACAAAGAACAAGTTTGTTCTCATTATTGTATAGTAGTGAACTTTTTCATGGCTTCCCATGTCTTCTTCCTTGAATGCTTGGGCTTGTGTTGCCTAAAGGCAGCTTAAACCAGCTATTCATGGACCTCACATGTATTTGGAAGCAACACTGCTTGGTTTGATGTATGACTGAGGGGGGACAACTTCCTGCCAGCTTGCCCTCCTTGTTGAAAGTAAATTCANTGCTAAATCTAAAAACTGGAAGGGAAGAGTCATCAGATTAAATGTGCAATGGGAAATGCACAAATAGTCTTTGTATTTCATTGTTTAAAAGCTGTTGTAAAAGCTTTTTTTTTTTCTCCCTCAAAATTCTGAGATGCAGCATCTGTTGCTTTTCAACAGGATGGCTAAGTTTTATCCTGAGGCATGTTGTTATAAACCATATTGCTTCTGTGGGATGTGTTTTAGAGTAGTTCTGAGCAGTTTGCAGATACTGGGACTATAAACTTATATTAATTGGATTAAAATTAATTCCTTTAATACAAACCTGCTCCAGGCTTTCATTGAAATGGCAGAATGAATCTCTGGATGATTAGAAAAGAAGGTTGTTTGGAAAGGATATTGAATGCACTCAGAAATTCTCTCTCTGAAACACAATCCTATTTAGAGTGTGGCATAGAACTACAGAGCTCAGTTAAAGGCTCAGTGGGTTTGCTGTCTCTTTGATTTATTTTTTTTCTATTAGGATTTTGAATGTGTTGAATGGGCAAGAGGAGAGTTTATGTTTGGCTGTAGGACTTAAAAGGATATATTTTGTGTTGAGCAAATGCTTTAGACTGGCAAACAGTATTCACGCTAATAACTTCTAAATCAGTAAGCTATATCATGACATACCAGAAAGGGAAAGTGCAGACTGTCCTGACTTCTCCTTTCTTTATTTCCCTTAGAGTGCTTTATATTGGCCTTGCCTGTAATACAGCACGATACATCTACATCTCGTATCTGGAAAATGCCTGGACTGTTCTTCCGATGGAAGTGCTTCAAGGTAAGACTTTCCAGCACAAGATCAGGTGCTTCCATTTATCTTGTTTTCAAGTGAGCTATACCTAAGTTAAAAATCTGGTATTTCTCTGGTTTTTTGGCCAAAATTACCCCAGAAGATGCAGGTTCATAAAACACATAAACCATTACTGTTTATCCTGGGAAATATTTGACGTCAAAAGGGTGGGTGTGCATTTGATTGTGCACAGTTCTCTGTTTATTCAAACAGAACTGTGTGAGACCAACACACCCTTTAAATAAACAAAGAGACAGAAGCACGAGCTGGCTACACACCTACTGCAAATCCTGTTTGGTGATAAATGTGAACTTCATTAAAAGCCAGAAGTTGCAGTCCTTGAAAGGATGCCGCAAAAAACCTCCAAACATAGTCTGGGTCATTCTGTCTCTGTTAAAATACTTCAGTTTTTCAGTTCCATCAGTACTTTTAGGTTATAAAATTTTTTGTTTTAATAGCTAGAGCAGAAGTTCTCTCAATAGCTTCCTCAATGCTAAGAGAACTTCTTTAAGAGACATGCCCTTTCACAAACTTATTTACAAGGACAGAGGTGTGGTCTGTTGACAAGTAACTTGAGTCCTGTTTTCAAATCCTGTTGTAGAAGTCTTTAAGAACTTCATTGCAATGTGAAAGAATGCATTGTTCTTGCTTAGTTTTCATGACCTTTTTTTTGTGTCTTTGTGGTGAATACCACTTCTCAAAACCACGAAAAAGTGGAACTATTTTACTTTCTATTTCTTCAATATTTGAAGAATACCATTTTTGACCATCTTTTTAAAGCCAGCATTTTGGTTTTATACAATAATATTTAGAAATTTTTCCACAGATTATACTTAGAAGTTTTATTCTTCTATGTGCAGCATAACTTGAATTTAAATTAACTTTTTCTACTATACTTACAGAAGTCTTTGTAAGCTAGAGTTCGAGTTACAAAATGCCATTAGAGAGAGGACTGTGTGGGTCTCTGCATACACACAGAGAGATCCATTTGTGTCCTGGCTCCTTAACCTTCCAAGCTAACAAAACCAGTTTATCATATTATAATTTGCCGCAACAGCAAGCTTCTGAATTTTGTAATTAAAAAGCCCCCAAACTACAACTATTGAATTGATGCTTCATTGTTCATACCAGGTGTTAAAATAGGATAGAAAAGAAAGAAAGAAAGAAAGAAAGAAAGAAAGAAAGAAAGAAAGAAAGAAAGAAAGAAAGAAAGAAAGAAAGAAAGAAAGAACCTGAAGAATGAGTATGTATTATGCTCTCACCTGCTCAAGCATCTAGGGAAAACAAATGATGAATACAAAGCTTCGGTTGTTGCCTTTTGGGTAATCCTGTTTTAAAGATAACCCCACATCAAAATATAGGAAAAAAATGTTGTGATTTCACCAATACAGCCATAAGTTTATGCCTGGAAGCATCCTAAAAGTCATGGCTGAAAAAAGAAGTTTCTTTTACTTTGAATGTGGTTTTTATTCTGCTGAAATTTCAGTGTGAATTGCACAATACGTAGGTTTGCCTTTACATACAGCAAGACTGTGAGGGAGTGGTTTTGGTGGGGGGTTTTGTGTGGCACAATCCTGAGTAATTGAAATTTGAAGAAAAAACTAAGGACCTTCAAAATAATACTTTGCCATAAATGTATCTGCCAGATGTTACCCTATTTAGGCACTGCTGAATCATGGGCTCCTTGGTTCATCTGGATATTTGCAGTTATTTATAGTCAGCAAATGAGAGAGCTAAATCCAAACCAAACCCACGCACAGCTCCCCCCACCCAGCCCCCAGGTCTCTGTGTTCTGTGTGCTCTTTTCAGCCTGTATCTGACGTCATTTGTTGGTCCCTTATGTCCATGGGTGCCCCGGGTGTGTCTAAGCACTGCCACTGCATTTGTAGGATTCCAGTCATCTCATTCAACGTTGCCAAATTGGGGATCAAGGTTATCGTTTTAGAAGTACTGTTGACTTCCTCCCCCTCCTTTACTCATTCCCCTCCTGCTCTTACCAGTTTTCATCTTTTCTAGAGTTATTTTTTCCTGCAGCAGTTCCAAGTCCTGTTTCTTTGGGCTCTGCTTTCTCTCCTGCATAACCACGGTATTGTCAGTGACAGTAAGAAGTGACACCTTAATGAAATTTGGTGAAGTGGAAGCTCTTATTTTTAAGTGAGCTTGTTGACAGAGGGAAGCAAGAATTGTAGCTGTTTTCTCCATGTAAGGATTAGAGGTATTGAAAACCAAAAAAAGTAGATTGTGTACAGCATGTGGGCGCCATGTGGGCTATCAAGTTGATGAGTCTTTGAAACCTCTCGTTGAAGTATTTGCTCTAATTGTGCAGAACTTTTCTCCAGGAAGCTGTCAAATTCAATGTAAACACCAGTTCCATCAGCTCGATGGGTTTTAAGGCTAACAAAAGTTTTAGTTGACTTCTGTAAAAAATTTATTTTTCTGTTTAATCTGTTTCTGCAATACAAGCCGGATTATCCCCATATGCTGTTGCTGAAGGGCATGGAGACATTTCTGGAAGATGACTCTGCAGACTGCATCTATTGATTGTAATAAGAACCATGCTGTGTTCCAGCTGCTGTTTGTAGCTGGGATGAGGACAGCTCTCATTGCATTGCACTCTCAAAGGAGTAAATGAGGAGATTTAAATTCACTTCTCAATTCAAAGTTTTCAACCACTATGTATTGACTTGCACAGGCGATGTATGAAAATAAGGGCTAAGGCTGAATCTGTAATAACTGAAGATTTCAAGACATCCTTGTAAAGCATATATATCTATATATATTGCACACAGGCAGTCTTGTTCATTTGGCACTTAGCAGATGAAGTTTTGCTATGCTGGTTAGCTGCAATTTATTGTTCCAGGGCAGTGGTCCAGATTCTCTGATAACAGCTATGCTAGCTCACCAATTTGCATGACAGGAATTTTTTCTAAATTACAAAACTATCTTGTTAACCTGCAAATGAGCTGTTTTCACCTGGCAGTTACTCATCAAACTCCCAAGTACTATTCTAAGTGATTCCTACTGATGTTCTAGCAACACAGTTACGTCTAGAGAGCAGAGTTTGGCCTTTGGCTGACAATAGTTATGATACATATTTCTCGTGAAATAAATTTGGATCCCCAAATCTTCAGCTCATGGCTTACGTATAAGTTATCCTAAATTCACTAAAATTACAAGCATCACTCTAGGGTTGCTGCACTTGTTGGAACTTTTGTGCAGATGATGAAATGGTGGTTAGTGGTTTTAGCAAATAATGTCACAATATATATGGTGAGGAACGTCTTTTAAAAAGAGTTGTGGTTAGCAGTAACAGTAATCCAGACCAGACTTCTTATGTAAGTTGTGGTAAAAACTGTTCCAAATACTCATTGTTGTATAAGTAATTACAATAAAAATCACATTAATAATGTACACATACTAAAATAAAAAGGCTGTGCCTTTAAAGGCAAGTGTAGCGAGCTGATTTAAAGGTATGGATTTGTTTCCAGAGAAACTGAGAACACTGTGTTCTAGTGGGGCTTTCACTGCTAAAGATGAAAACATCCAAGAACCTGTTGGTTAAGTTATGGCCTTTTGTGTTCAAACAAACTAGGTTCAAATAATTTCTGATGTGTTTTTTATTTGCCTGGCTTTAAGAATTGACTGGTTCCTAATAGCCGATAAAAGTGCATGCTTTATGTTAATTGATGTACTTGCTAAACCAAAACCACTTTACCTATTTTAAATTTGCTCTGCTTTGTTATTGGGACAGCTCTTGGTTGCTATTTGCAATGTCCATGGATCTGCATTAAAAAAAGTAGAGACTCAGTGAATTTTAAAACTCTTAAGCTTTTTGCATAGAAAATCTATGCATTTTAAAGCCTTAGACTATAAATGATAAGGTAATATAGACACATTTTATTGCAAGCTTTTTGTTTTTCAACACAGTGATGTACTAATACCAAAACTTTTAGGGAGAGATACATAAATATATATATGTATAATAGCCAAAGCTTGAGGAATTTGGGGTTTGATTTTGAGTGAATTTGACCTGTACAGCCTGCTGGACATCTAATATGTGTATGCCCGCACTGTATCAATTTCATATACTGCTATTTCTCATTTTACCTAAGCAAAATCCACATTTTTCCCTATGTTATGAAAATGTGTTTTCTTGCTCTTAACAGTCTTCAGCCTAAATGCCTAAGTGATTATTGATTGTCCAACTGTTCATTACTAAGTCAAGTGTAGAGGACAGAAACATGTTGACTGAATCATCAGTTGTGCCAATATTTGTTTAAAACTGAGGCAGTAGAGCCTAGGCATTGGTAAACTGTGATGACTATTTTTAATACCTCTGAAATAAGGAAAAAATATTCCCACTCAGTCTGAGGGTGGCAAAATAGTTTAGGCTTATTTAATGTGTGACAAACTACAAAACTGTTTTGTTTTTCTAACTTCTCTACAACCCTGCCTTTTTCTGTCCTGTTCTTCCCCACTCCGCACAGGCCCCCAGGCAGGTGCTTCAAGGCGAGGGCTCCACCTGCAGCCCACGCTGATGGTCATGCGCTGGCCTTCCCTTAGTTCTCCTGCAGGAGGAAAAAGTGTTCCCAACCCCAAATCTGCCTGGCACCTGCTGGATGGAACCTTGCACAGTCTCTGCCGGGGGCTGGGGCTGCTGTGGGGCCGTGGGTGATGGCACTGAGGACTGGGGCTGCCGTGGGGCCGTGGTTGATGGCAGTGAGGACTGGGGCTGTCATGGGGCCGTGGGTGAGGGCACTGAGGACTGGGGCTGCTGCAGGAGTGGGTGAAGCGGTGGCAGCACCCATGCAGGATGCAGGCACAGCAGGCACAGGACAGGATGCAGCCACAGCAGGAGGGAGGCACGCTGACTCTGCCTCCCAACAGCCATGGAAAGCAACGTCTTTGGCCTACCCTGAGGAGCTTGTGTGCTGTTCCCATCTGGACCATTCTGTGCTAAATGCAGAGTGTGTTGGTTTTGAGTTCAGAAAGAGTTTGCTGGGAGCCACTGGGTTTTTGCAGGGAATGAGAAGGGCGGGAGGGGATTAATTCTTGCCTCTGAAATGGCGTGGATATCTCTGATGCTGTTTGGATTTTATGACCTTTGTGCTGTGCCTTCACTGTGGTGTTAAGGAGACTGCTGAAAGGCATCAATGCTTTAATTGCCTGCAGCTTGTGAAATTGGGACTGTATTCCAAAGGCCCTGGGTCACTGTGAAGGCACAAGGAATCTGGCAGAGTGATTTGTCTCCTTAGGGACTGTCTCTCCAGAAGAGAAGTGAGGTCGTCTTAGAGGGAGAAAGAGCTTTTGACAGGCTCTGCAGTGTAGGAGACGGTGTCCTGTCTCTCCATGGCTTGCTTGCCAGTATCGCATTACTAAAAGCTGATTTGTACTTTACAGACATTTGTCACTGGAGGGTTTTTGTTGTTTTTCTCTCCATGTGCTCCAGCTGCTGAGTGCCGTTGCTCAGATGTTGTGTTGGCGCGCTGTGGCTCTGGTGCTCCTGACGATGTCTCGTTTCTGCAGGTGTCACACACGCAGCTATCTGGGCAGCCTGCATCTCGTACCTGAGCGCGGCAGTGCCTCCGGAGCTGAGAACGTCAGCGCAGGGAATCCTGCAAGGGCTCCACCTGGGGCTGGGCAGGGGATGCGGAGCCATGGTTGGAGGGGTTTTGGTCAATTACTTCGGTAAGGAAAAGTAATTTTGAAAATTTTAATTTTATTTATTCTGGTTTTACAGATTAAACTTATTTATGCTGTAGGTATTGTTATACCTTAAAGAGTTACTCGCTTTGTATGGGTAACAGGATCATAGAACTGCTCAGGCTGGGGAGGGCCCTGAGATCTTCAGTTCAGGCCGCTGATCAAAGCAAGGTCAGCACTGCATTCAGACCAAATTGCGCATGGATTTGTTCTGTTGGTGTTCCAGATTGATTCAATATATTACACCTAGGTATTTCCATTATTGTGTCGAATACCCAACGTGATCTGTAAGTAAGATGAATGAATCCTTTGTGAGAGAATAGGTTGATACTATAAAGCCTCTCGATGAACAAATGAGAATCTAATTACTTGCTTAAAAATCCTTTGCAAAGCCTGTTGAAGAAGTGATGGGGGAGGAAAATGTAATGAAACAAGCGAATAAGAGTCTACATGGGCAGTATATAGCCAAGAAGCACGTAATGCTGACTCATTTTAAGTAAGTAGGTTGTCAATTTAGAAAAAAAATCTCATTACAGGTCCTGCTGCCACATTCAGAGGAATAGGGATGGCTTGTTTAGCGATTCTGCTTCTGTTTGCACTGATCCAGTGGATGTTGGTTCCTGATGAAGAAGAAGGTAAATGTTTGTGTCATAGAGACAGAATTAGAAGCAGTGAAAAAAAGATCTCTCTGTAGCTGCTCCTGCAGCTTTACTTTAGTATGTTTGGTGTCTTAACTTGGATTTTGACAAAACGGTTCATTTTCAAGTGGAAAGTTTTTGTCCTGAGCAATGAAGAAAGTGAAGTGGTATGCTGCTGCTGTAAGAAGGGCAGCATTCAGTTCTTCAATGTCCATAGAAGGAAATATTTTTTTATGATAACATTTTGCTGCCTGTATGTCCTCTCAGTTCTGAGAATCCCTTAGGTTAGTCTTTAGAGCTGTAGTGAGTCATTTCAGTTGCATCAATTCTTTAAGGTCACCTCGATCCCACTTTGTGCTCTCTTATTCTGCTGGTTGAAGCCACCTGCTAGAAATTGTAGAGGTGGCTTCAGAGGACACAAAATTTTATAGATTGTTTTTTTAAACCTGACGTATCTCCCCTCTGGTGGAACTTGAACTTTTTAATCTCTACCTTTATCAAGATAAAGGCTAACCAGAAACTAAGTACTTGGAGCAAATTTAGGGGTTTTCCATAAATCTAATTCTTACAAAGACAGTAAAACTCTGGCTAACTGTGACAAGTCATGAATTTTTGAGCTGCTTTTTACCCAAATACTTTCCAGTATGAGCTTTGAGGATGAAATGAAAGTTTGTTTTCTTTAGCTGGAATATTAAATTACCGAGGTATCAAGCTGCCTGTACTGAAGTGTTCAAATATGTATTTTGCTAGTATTTCCTTCACCTGTGTTCAAATGATAATGACAAAAAAAGGAAAGGTGAAAAGGCTATTTGCTGCTTAAGTTTCCCATCAGCGTTCAGTTAATGACACACGAACCTACAAAAGGCCAGTTTGTTCACAGTGGCCTTACTCTCTTTGTTTCTGTCTTTGGTTTTCATTTAATACACACGACCCATTTTAACAGTGTGTATGTTAATTTAAAGCATGACAGTAATTAGGCTGCTTTCAAGCAGACCAGTTGGATGAGTAAAATGAAGCATGTGGTCAAGTGTGTGCAGGATTAGTCTCTTCATTTCTTTACTCCTTGAGAACATCCAGCCCTTGCTTAAAATACCCAGTACTGTCTAGGAGTTTGTAAACCAAATGTAATTTTATAATTTTGAAAAAAAAAATATTTTTAATCTGTAAAATATTTTGGAAAAAAATTTTTTTTCAAAGTTTACAGAATGTGTTTTTTACAGAGAGCACATAGCTATTACTTAAAATATCCCACAGTTACTAAAAATCTGTTTAATTATTTTTTGTATGAATTCTCGGGCTCTTCAAGATTGTAAGGCGCTTTAGGTTGGGTCACGGCAGTCATTTTATGGATGACATTTCAAGACAGCTATGAAAACTGTTACAGTTTATTGGAAGACCTTAGATGTAAAGGTCTTCTGGGAGGATTTCTTCCTTTGTCTGAAACTCTTTGACAGATACTTTGTGTCTTCCATTGTGTCACTATGCTTAATTCTTGTCTCACTAACTGCATGACCGCACAGTAACTACTTGCTGGGAACACCTGGAGTTTTTCATACTCCCCAGCCCCCGTGCAGTGGCACAGCAGCCGTGCTTGTCAGGCACCAGCCACGTTTGCCTAACCAGACTGTGCTGTGTCTGGCTCCTGGCAGTTCGTGCCAGTGTTCTGCTTTCAGGGCAGTGATAACCACAGTGTGAAAGCAAGAAACACTTCACGCTCATTGTCTGCTTCAGGGGTTGTTTTTTAAAGCTTGTTGGCTTTGCCAGTGACGATTTTGTTTTAAACTTCAGAAAAGACAATGCTGGCGGAAAGGATTCCAGTGCCTTCCAGTCCTGTTCCCATAGCAACTATTGACCTTGTACAACAGCAGTCGGAAGATATCATGCCTCGGACTGAGCCCAGACTTCCTCCAAAGAAAACTAAACACCAAGAAGAGCAAGAGGATGTGAACAAGCCTGCCTGGGGCATCAGTTCTTCTCCGTGGGTCACCTTAGCTTATGCTGTCTACCAGATAAAAGAGATGGTTAAACTATCCAAAACCAATCCAGCTCCTGAGAATCAGCCTTTACAGGTAATCTTCTAATGTTCAGGAAATTCTTATGTAATTTTAGCTGCTTTAAAACCTTTATAGCTCTGAAAATCTGTTAGTACCTGGCAGGGTATTTTCTGTCAGCTTGTAATAAAGCTGGACTTGCGACACAGTAGTTGAAATACTGCATAAAATAGAGTTGTTTTCTATGTATAATGTAGCAGGAACTTTGCAAGTAGTATCTTCCTGAAGATGGTAGAAGAGACATAGATAAGGACTCTGTTTTACAGATTTGGATATATTTGGATTTCCTTTAAGTTTACATTTCTTTTCATATTAGTTGGAATGTGCAGGTTATGCATTTTGCAAAATTTACAAGGTGATAATTGAACATGAAGATGCACAGCTTCTTAACAGACTGTAAAGTTATTTTTATTTAGTTTTTCTTCCTTAGATGGTGCTGTCAGACATTTACATGGCTGCTGTGTGCCAGACAGCTACTGGTTTGGTACAGAACCTTCTTTTCAAATGAAGTTAATCTCTTTTTTACCTAGAGTTACACCAGATAAGAGCCATCCTGGGACTTAAAATATCTGGCGGCTGGTGCTCACTGTGCACCATTACCCTTCTGTTCAGTCTCCCCACAGAACAGCTTGTAATAGCTGCCTCGGTGGTTGGATGGGCTTGGATCTTGAACTCCTAATGCTCTGGCCATGTCTTTCCAACTGGAGCTGGAGCACACTGCTCAGCCAAGCAGGGAAGTGCTGTCAGTCAGGGTTTAGAACAGCACGGTCAGTCTCAGCCACTGTGTTTACCTGTCTGAAGGAGTGGGTGAGGTTCCTTCTTGCACCCAGTAGGCGTGAACACAGAAATGCTTTTTCCACAAGTGCTGTCTTTAGAAATGGGTAATTTGGGATGTGAGTGTGAATCAGCAGAGCTGTGTGTAGGAATTTCACCTGGTCAGTGACCTCCTGCCTTTCTTACTTGACTTTATTCTTGGAAATGTGTTATAAGCATGCTTTAGATTGGCTGGGATTTTTGCTGGGTTTTAACCTTTGCAGAGTCAAAGAATGTGAGCTGAAGATATCACAAGGTCTCTGACATCAAAGTAAATGCGTCCAAACAAACTGCTCAGTTTTCCATTGCAAATGTCCTCAGGGTCTTGTTAGTGCAAGCTGCCCTCTGTTAAATCAGAGTAAAGAAGTTACACAGAACTGAAGCAATGAACATGGCAAGAAAATAATGTTTTGCAGCTATGTGGTGTCTGAGAGTGACTTGTCCAACACTGCTGGACACAACCCAGCTGCTTCCCTGAGCACTGTGAAGTGCCAAAAGGGCTTTTATGCCTGTTCTCTATGGCACATGGTCTCTTCACTATGCTTTTCTTCCTGTAAAAATACAGTGCTGATATAAAAGTACTTCTTGTTAATGTGCCAAAATTCAATGCACCAAGAAAATTGTATCATTTTCTTCCTCATGTGTATTCTTGAAAATTTCTCATCCCTGTTTCAGTGCTCCAAGAGGACGAACGGGCTCCAAATTATTTCAGGTTTTGCGCTCAGTCATTTATTTTAGGCTGATGATATTAAAATACTGAAACTAGGTAAAGGCTGCCCACCTCTCTTATTAAATTTGTTAAATAGCTTCCTTAAAATGAAAATAGATCATTTGGAAGGAGGGTCCATGCACAGAGAATAGTGACAAAAATGATTCCTTCTGATTTCATTAAGATTTTGAATCAATTTTGCTTTTACTTGCTTATACTTCTTCAAACAAAGGGACGTTGTAGGCTTATTCTCTATGCTTTGGTGCAAAACAAATAATCATAGGCAGTGCATCACCTTCTAATGAAATGTGTTAGTGTGGAGGTTTGCTGTTTCAGCCCTGGGAATGTTACTGGTGTTTAAATGTGCTCTTACGTTCCCTCATAAGGCTTGTTTGAGAAGATTGGATGGATTTGTACATCAGTACAGCAAAAATTCTGCCAGTCAGAAAGTCTGAGCAGTATCTTGGGGAGGGCAGGATCAGCTGAGAAAAGCTGTATTTAAGAAGTGTGAAAAAAAAAAAGTTTTAGACTTGCTTAGTCAAAAGAATTATCTTGTCTGAACACTTTGAAGTCCAGTTAATTGTTTTTTTCCCCTTGAAACACAAGTTTGTTTTTTGCATGCTTCTTGGGAAAGTGCAGTTAGGAAAAGAGATGGAAGGTAAGCTGCTGTCTGCTTGCTATTAGTGTCATCTGGATTTAAATGTACTACTTTTGCTTTGCTGCTTTAAATTCGACTTGTTATGTTGCGGGCATTCAAAGCAAGTGCTTTGTGACTTTCCAGCAGTGCCTGAATGCGTCTGGGGGGTGTGCCAGTGGGGGACAGTGTCCTGAGTATTTATGTTGACTCCTGGTATGCAATCCTTTCCCCTCTCTTTAGAAAACCAATGAGAATTGCAGTGCTTCATCAGCCAGCTCAGCAAGACAACCCCAAAATCCGACAGATTCTGAGCAGTCCAGAAATTGTTCGGCACCAACACCTACAGCACCATCAGATTCCCAAGCAGATGGCAACCGTGTGGTGTCGGATCATGATGCTCAGCCTGCTGCTGCAGGGCCCTGAGATGTGCTCATCTTACCAAATCCAGTGCATGGAATTCTGCTTCTCACCTGGGAAACGCTGGAGTAGGAGCTCAAAAGTAGGACTTCCTTCATCTTAACAATCATAATGTGATGCAGTGCAAGCTTTTAACTATATAAAGAATATTCATATGACTACACAGAGCAACATGAGCAGGGAAGCCAAAAGTTCGGATTCTTGAGGGAAGTGATGTGGCCGGATATAATGGTAGGAAGAATTCTCGGCTGCTTTGCTAAAGCTGAGTCGAGTGCTGAGAGATTCCTTTGCCATCTGTGGAAGAAAGGGAGTTCACTCCTCATTTGTTGAGGCACAGTGTGTCCGACTTGATTGGATAATTTTTTTTCTTCAAATTTATTCCCAAATCAAAATTAAAAGACTTTTTAAGAGAGACACTGAGTTTCCATGAATAGTCTATTAGAAAATACCAGATCTAATCATTCTAGGAATGTCATGAAACTGTCTCTGGAAAGATTTCTCAGAAACAGAGTAGTTTAAGGAAGCGTATCTTAATATTATGGTGACGGATTAAGTAAACCACGTGCATATTCAAAGAATATGTTTTTGAAGCTAATGTTCTGTTGTTTGAGATAAAAGTTTATTTCTACAAAGCAAAGGTTTTGAACTGGCGTTTTAGTGCAACACAAAAGCTGGAGGAAGGCTTCTGAAGTTACCCTCTGTGCTTGCAGCCCTGCAGCTGGGCATAAGGTGGTGTGTGTTTGGGTAATTTTAGGTTTGATGTTGTACTGAGACGAGAATCTTTGATTGCACAGCCTGAGATTGATCACTGGTCTTTTTGGGTTTTTTATTTCATCATCTATACAAGGGTTTATTTAATGCAGTGTAGTTATTACGGTTATTTATTAAGAAAACAGTAAGCTTTAAGTGCCTAGGGAAGGTGGGGGGGTAGGGAGGAATCACCTAAAAATCTTAATGTTTAGGATTATAGGGGCAAAGTAGTGGATGCAGAAATCAAGTAGAGTGAGAGATTCTCAGGAGGAAGCAAATGTAACTCAATTGCCGTACGTTTAGGAAGTTACTTTGCCCAATGTCAAGACACTGGAGGACTTCGGATTATGTTTTGTTATGCTTCTTAATACTGTCTGCAGCCAGCTCGTGCTGGTGCATAGTGAAAATTGCTGCTGGAGGGAAATCCTCGGGCTCAGGGAAGAGTCGGGGGGGTTTAGTCAGGACAGTGTTTTGGCCCATTTTCTTAGATGAACAGCTTGTTCCTGGGAGATCTGAGCACTCTGCTCCCATGGGACTGAGGGAGTGCTGCTCAGCTGCCCTCCTGGAAGTGAGATGTGCGGGAAGTGCGAGGCCTTCTGCAGAGAAGGTGCCGCTGTGGGACTGTGCTGAGGAGCCCAGAGTCAGGGAGGGGAAGGTGGCAGCAGCTGAGCTGGGAAGGGGCTGCACAGGTTTACCCGCTTTGACATCTGTTAGCTTGACTGAAGGGGTGTCCCGTAGCTGTGCTTTAGCTGTGCTTTTAGAACAACCCACGTTCTGGCAGTGCCTGGGACCAACACCATAGACAATAAAAAGAAACATCAACGACTAGCCACTAGTTACTTTTTTTGCACTTGAACTTAAATGTACTGTACTCACATAAATCCTCATGACTTGTCTAAGTGTCCTTTAAAATCAGAGATGTATTTATTGTATGTTTGTATAACTTGGGGGAGAACTAAAGACTGAACAGGTGACAGGACAGAAGGATGCTAAAAATCATCTTGAGGCTAACCAACCATTTGTTGAGTTCATGCTGTACGGTGTTACCTCGGCTGCTACTGCATAGCACCTGGATTGTGAAGTGAAGAGCTTGTACACTGTGTTTACACTTCAGAATTGTGTATTTGAAATGCCTGCTCTTTTTGGAATTGTATAGTCATTCTATGTTGCAAAATGGACATGTACACCTGGATTTTGATATTTGTGAAACTGTAAAAACTGTAGTAAGAAATATAAAATATCCATAACATATTTAATAGTATCAACATGAACTTTTATTTGCTCATATTAGTGTCAGCAGTGAACATAACCACTTGAAGTGAAAATAATTCAGTGATAATGACCTTTTACTAAAGTCACTGGAGGATGCTGAACCAAGAGCCTGGGAACTACTCTTGCACTGTGTTAAAAAGCATTTGGTAATAAAATCTGACTGTAGGCACCAGTTCCCTTCTGTGGGGTGCAGGGAATGTGAGGGACACAAACCAATGTGAGTTGTAAACTGGTCAATATGGAAGAGTGCAGGGCATCACTCTGAACACAGCAGAGAACAGAGAAAAATGCAACATCCTTTGTTAAGGGAGAAGGGCTTTTATAAGAGTTAGGGCAATGGATTAATGCCTAGATTCTGTTCCTAGATTTTCTAGCTGAACAGTGGACAGTACTTCACAATTGTGTTTCAGTAAGGCTGTGTCATCTCCACATATCACAGGAGCATTGTGCAAGTGAACAGGGCTCCAGAGACAGCAGCTGGTTTTGGTGGGTGTCGTTTATGAAACCCTTCCAGTGTTGGAACAGGCTTGGGAGGATTTTTAAGGTCACTGTTAGCTACCCACTAAGGCAGCCATCATCTTTCTCTTGTTGCTGCCATTCTGTTCTGCGTGCATTTAGTAGTTTCCTGCTCTACTTTGGACAGTATTTACCCATCCCTGCCAAATGATGGATCTTACAACTACATACAGCGTGGGTTGATTTTTATTTAATTTTTACTGCTTTTTAACTTCTTTCCTTGTTGAAGCAGGTGTATCTGGTATTCTTCTAAAACATGTAATTACCTAAACTGGGGGGGCTTTTCCATTTAACACATTGCTTAGGTGAAATACTATCTTAATGTATAATCTGGGCTATTGTATGTAAATACATATTAGGTATGTACTTACATACCTCCATATTATGGAAGAGTAATCATCACTACCTCACTGAAGAGAGGACATCCAGAAAAACTGTGTGTTTAAGCTCAGTCAAATCTGATTCTCTTCCTTGGCCTCTTATTGCTTGGATGGGGGTTCTTGGCTAACTATGTAGTACACTGAAAAAACTTGTGTACTTTAAAACATGCAAAAAACATTAAGATGTCTCTTTGAGTATCCTTTGCCTAATCTGTAATGATTTTAAGTACTCCATTTTCATGATGGTGACACAGACAAAGATTAAATAAATCTGATTTGGACTATGGTAATTGTTCAGGGGGGAGTTTCCACCCTTCTCCCAAACCATCCAAGATAATGAGGCTTTCCTCTGTTTTCACAACTGCTTGTTGCTAGTGCCAGGGCCCCCCAAGCCAAACCTGACTTCCAGAGTGTGGGTGGCAACTTATCTGTGGATTTGGTAGCAGCAGCCTCTCTTAGGGGTGAGTCTTGCTGCTAGTGGCCTTCCTAAACAGAACTCTTGTTCTGTTTTTGAATGTTCTGGACTTAACAGCGAATGCATTTTGGATCACCTGCTTGACATGGCTTTTCTCTGCTAAACGCTTTAGATTCTGCATAGGTACTTAAAATTTTATGGCACTAAAGGGTGTTAAGTGTCTCTTTACAGTAAAAGGAAGTATTCCTTTAAAACTGAAGCAAAGCTGAAGCAACATAAAGGAGCAAAGACCATGTCAGTAAGGCTTTCAAGCACCAACTCTGAGTCCTTTGTTACACAGAGGAGCTCTTGGATTATGGTATGGCCGCACTTCTTAGCACCGTTGGAGGTAATGGGTTTTGTCCCTGGTGCAGCGACGGACCAGGGGAACCCAGGACAGCACCTGCACTGCTGAAGTCACGCTGCACCACCAGGCATGTTCCAAAGAACAGACACCCCTTTTCAAGCAGATAGATCCCAGTCTGACATGTCCCTCTTGAGCACCCACTGCTCCCCGTCGCTGACAGTTCCTGGTGGGTTTGTAAGATCAGACGGTGACAGAATTAATGGTCTTTTGTTCTCTGCAGTGTGTAAGACAGTAAAGGAAAACAGCAAAGTGAGAACAGAAGAATACAGGGAGGGGTAGTCTAAAGAACAAAAGAAATGACATCTGCAGGTCGATGAACTGAGCTACACACTCTACTCCCTAGCCTAGGACTGTGTAATACATAAGCTGAAAGACATACGACTGCCTAAATTTCTCTCCTTGGTCTATTTTTCCTTCCCACATACCTCCTGTGAGAAGTCCCACAGACAGCTGAGAAAGGGAAGGTAAAAGCCAGGTATCTTCCCTCATTGTTTAGCCAGGAATGATTTTCTGCTTCTTACTCAGTGAACAAACTAGTGACTACTCTGAGGCCAGTGGAGCTCTGAGTGGGTTATCTGCATTCCCAGTTCCAGGCTCATAGCAGCACTCTGGCCCTGCTAATAGCAGTTTTTCCAAGCAGCTGAAACAGCCTCAGCCTTTGTGGCCCTTCTGGGGCTCTTGAGAGACTTGGAATGGACAACAGCACCTGCCTGAGGTAAGCTGACACTGAAACTGAAGGCAATAGCAAAAATGTTTGGGGATGGAAAACCTCTCCTAAACCATTTGCACTGTCAGAGGTGGAGAAGCAGAGGGCTAGAGAAAGGTTTAGCAGATCTGTACAAGAGGGAAGAAAGTATGTAAATAAACAAAGACCTGGAAAGAACAAAATGCAGTATAACTGCAGCAGAGATCAAGAACAGAATAATAGGGGCAAAGGGTAAAAAGTCAGGCAGCATTCTGAGGGGCAAAGGGAGGTTAAAACCAAAGGAGGTTAAAACTAAAGCCAGAAGAGGAAACAAACCTCGTTCAGCTGCGTTAACTCTATGAAAAGTCTCACAAACAACGAACACAGTTTATCGACACTCTGACAGCATTATCAGAAGTGTTGACACAGAAGGTAATTAGTAAAGAGAGTATTAAAAATGGCTTTTCCTCCCTCTAGTGCTCAGCACAGAGGACTTGATGATGGAAAAGGGTCAAAACAGATTCTCTGTTTACTAGAGGTAGTGTCCTTGGTAAAAGAAGGCATCCCGGTGGACAGGCTGTCTCCAGAGCTT
>VYZR01033983.1:11207-28346 GCA_013400675.1 Oxylabes madagascariensis
AAGATAAACATTCATAATAAAGCAGACTTTTGAAAGTAATCCCTATCAGAGTCCCAAATATAGCAATGGAAATAGACTGTGGGAATGTCAAGGCGGTGCCTTTACCTTGCTCCTGTTGTAGTATTGCACATGCATACCGTGCACAGAGTGATGAAAGGTCTCCAAGGCAGAGTTCCCGCCAGAAGCATTGACACACATCCAGCAGTGTGAGGCAAGAATCACACCCGCCTGTCCATGCACCCTCTCCCACTATGATGGCACCCTGAACGCAAAGAGAACAGAATGGCCTGTGAACCGCCTCCCACGCTTTCTCCATTTACCACACAGCTATTTTATGTAGGCAGCTAGAAAAGGATTTTCATGTGCATGAACATGCCTGGCTGGAAGCTGCAGCTGTTCAGCTGCTGATTTATGATGTGTTCAGCTTCTGTGGCACAGGGCTGGCAACCCATGTAAGAGCAAGGAAGACAGGGTGGGAAGAGGAGATGGCTGGTGGTTGACAGCTGTTTCAGGCTCTGTACTTTAATTGGCTCTGAATATACCTCAACAACCTAAATTTGGCTGATGCTTACTGTTCATCAGAAGAGGACATAGAGCCTTGAAGAGAGGAAGGACTGAGACGAGTAGAAGATTTAAGGGATAAAATACAACGTGATTTAAGCCTGTTCAGGGTTACGCATGCCCGGCCTTCTTTAATGGGAGACACAAGCCATTTTGAAGAAGGTAAAAGCCCATATTTCCAGACAACAGATTAAAAGATTGCTCCAAATCATACCTTGTAAGGACCAGAAACTGGTGTTCTGGATTGCTATTTGTCTCCCTTTTGTGATCAGCTACATTTGAGACACAAAAATTGTATCTCCACTCTCCCATTCAGGAATGTATTTACTGAGAAAAAAAAGTGATGATAGTGCAGCTAAGGAAACTCTCTCCCTGTTACCTCCTCCCCAACACTATCTCCTGATGACTAGCACACTCTGAAGGTCACTTGTTAGAGATGCACCTCCTTTGGCAAGACAGCCTTTCTCTCACACCCCCACCTAGCTTGAGACCTTGATTTGTTCAGTTCTTCCGTCTTCCCGCCTTCATCAGGTATGAGTGTGGTCAGATATGCTGCTGAGCCCTAGTCTCTGTGCCTTCTCCATCCATCCCGCCACAGTCACAGAATATTCTGAGTTGGAAGGGACCCTCAAGGATCATTGACTCCAGCTCTTAAGTGAATGCCTATGGGCCACAAGGGCTACAAACAAGATCAGAGCTGGTGAGCATGAAGGTGGTGGTGCATCAGAGGCTTGCAGTGTGTTTGTGGGTGGCCAGAATCAAGGTCATATGGGCCAGAACACAAATTTCTTGTCCAGTCTTTCCTTACACACCTCTAGGGATGGCGACTCTACCACCTCCCTGGGCAGTCCAATTCCAATGTCTAATCACCCCTTCTGTGAAGTAATTCCTCCTAATGTCCAACCTAAACCTCCTCTGGCAGAGCTTGACACTGTGTCCTCTCGTTCTGCCACTGGTTGGCTGGGAGAAGAGACAGACTGACCCCCACCTGGCTACACCCTCCTTTCATGCAGTTGTAGAGAGTGATAAGGTCACTCCTGAGCGTCCTTTTCTCCAGGCTAAACAACCTCAGCTCCCTCAGCCATTCCTTATGGAATTCGTGCTAGAGACCCTTCATCAGTTTTGCTGCCCTTTTCTGTACTCACTCCAGCACATCAATGTCCTTCCTGATTTGAGGGGCTCAGAACTGAACACAGGGTTCAAGGTGCAACCTCACCAGTGGCAAGTATAGGGGGAGACTTTTCATTATCTGCATCCACACAAATTCAACTGGGGGAAGGAAGCTTTATGGAAAAGAAAGGATATTTTTATTATAATCCAAACTGTATTTAACTTTCAAACATTCTGAGAATTTTACCTTCAGTGTGGAGTTTCACTCAGTAAAGGCAGCTGAATTAAAATCAACCAGACTTTTAAAAAAATTAATCCTTGCAAAGGCGTTCTCGCTACTTTTAGAGGGAAATTCTCACTTTAAGGAGACAAGATTAGAAACATGCTTTATTTAGGTTTCTTACTGGAGAGGCTGGAAACAGAGGGGGAAAAAAGCTGATATTAGAAGATGATCATTTTTCTTGTCGTCGTGCCACAACAGACCACCAGGTATTATTTCTCCATATTGTACACATTTATGTAGGAAACATGTAATACCTCCTTTTTTGCAGAAATATTTCAGTGATGGGCCACAAGCTTTGACAAATCATCATGAGATAGATAAATGAATTGGTGTATTGTCAAACCCTTGCTTATCAATTTCTCAGAGATTTCCTTCTTCTCCAAGTACTTAAAATGTGGACCTTCAAGCACATTGTGCCTACCCATCCCTCTCATGTCCTCTATTACACTTACATGTATCTGCTGCCTTGAACCCATACAAAGAATTGACAAAGCGCTATTGTAGCTTCAGAAATTCTGTCTAGCACAGCTTAAGCCAGTGAGAGACAACTTTCTCTGTGACTACTTCAGGAAACAGTCTAGCCTCTTTCAAGACAGCGTTAGGATTGGTGAGAGTCTCTCCTCATTCAAAAGCTGTTTCTGAGTTACTGCCTCTTAAAAGCAGTGGTCTCTACCACTTAGACCTGAAAATGAAGTTGGAGATACTTTTAGCAAAGAGGGAAATCAGGCCCTCTTGAAAGTGCTGACTTTTAAAAGATGGCAGCAGGGCAGGGAAGGAAAGGAAATAAAGAAAACAGGTCATGAAACTGCTGAGCTTGGAAAGGTCTCCACAAGACTGGCCATTGTGTCTTTTTGGTTCGCCCCTCCACCTCTTCAAGCAACCTGGTCTAGTGGAAGGTGTCCCTGCCCATGGCAGGAGGGTTGAAACTAGATGATCTTTAAGGTTCCTTCCAATACAAACCACTCTGTGATTCTATGATCCTATGAAAACACTGATCAGTATTCCTTTATTTTAACTCAGCAGGTTGAAGATGTGATCTTTATAGGATGTATGAAAAGTCAAACCACGGAAATAAAAAGGTGGAGATGTGGGCTCTGTAGCTGCCTCAGCCTTCCCAGTATTTCACAGTCAATCTACAAAGTAACTCTTCTAACCATTGGCATACCACAGCAGCTACTATTTCTGGCAGAAATACTGTTGATCCTCACCTCTCCTTGCTGTACCCAGGCCATCATAGAGGCAAGAATGCTAAAAGAAGAGCCAGTGTAATTCTCTGGTTTATTTCTTACAGCATTTATATAAAACCAACAGAGTTGAGGGGTCTCTTTATTTGTCTTCTTTCAAGTTCAATTGAAAACAAACCAAAACAATCCAAAATCCTTTGGAAGATGAACCATAAAACTAAGGACTGCTATCAGTAACTCAAGCTGAAATCTCTGCCGAAGATCTGAACGCTTCATTGACCATGCAAGAAATTGTGGTGAACATACTCCCACATGAGACATAATTAATAGCTCTTTCATGTGGTTTGGGTTTGGTTAGTTTATTGTGTACTTTTATGTGTACTTTGGCTGTTAGTCTTGAAAATGGGCCTATTCCTTAACAACAACAACAAAAAATTAATGACCTGCTTTTTCTAAATTACTTCCGGAAATAAACATTAGGCTGTCACCCTCATATCAGTTTCCCTTGCTCTGAAGTCTAAGGGTATAGTTCAAGAATACAACTGCAAGTACAGCTACCCTTGACTAACAAATGACAGTCTTGTTCTCTCATACTCTCTCCACCCCCTCCTTAGTGCCAGCTCTGATCACAAAGTAAGCTAACGCAAAATGAACTGCTGAAAACTATTACTTTTCTTCCAAGTGCGGTCTTCTCTGAATTAACAAATTAAATTGGCTCACTGATCAATATTGTGCAAGGCAGTCGGAAAGGAATTAGCAGGATTATGAGGAGCGGGACGTCTTCTTTTCTCACCTTTTGCGGCAGCTAGCTCTTTCAAGAGCTACCATGTTAACTGCATTGGAGGGCTGTTCTAACAAGGATTCCCTGACAGTATGTGGCTTTATGCACGTACAGCTCTTCTCTGTGCTGTTCTGCAGTCAGGTTAAGGGTTCTATTTAATGGTCTGGGGAGTCCTAGACCGCTGGAGTTTCTGAGGGTATCTCAGGAGAGGACACTTTATCCATATATATGCATGCTGAAGGTGCTCAAGGAAATAGGCAAATCACTGGAGGAGAAAGAGGACTGTTACGGACATTATTCCGGGAGGCTGGCTGTTAAAGCCCATCTTCAGATCATGATGCGTCTGTGTCTGATCCCATTCCAATAGCAGTATGCATTTTAGTTAGTGATCACCACATGCGAAACCCATCCATTAGAGCTGCCCCTTGGAACAGGCACTATGTTCCTGTCCTGTCCACAGTTCTGGACTCAAGCCCACTAAAAACTGAAGTACCCAGTGGAAATGTGGGCCTTTGCGGCGCTGTCTTGGTGCTACCAATCCAAGGAAAGCATTCCCTTGGTTATGAACTGCATGATGCTGCCTGGACACATCACCCAGGCCTCCCCTTTTCTCAAAGGGAGTGAGCGGCCCTGCTCAGCCCTGCACTCTCCGTTACTCAGCCTCCTCAAAGGAGGTCTGCATGCACTTGCTTCTCCTCTGAATTGGTCCTCAAAATCCACCCTTTTATCTTTGTGGGAACCGGGCTACACTTCTCCAGAGGGATGAGCTGTGGCACGGAGGGGTCAGACAATGCAGTACTTGTGAGAAACCAACACTGAGGCAGGGCTGTGGCTGCACCAGCCGCTCACGGAGATGAAGGGAAGTCAAGGGAGAGGGAACCTCATGCATGTCTGTAAGTATCTGAAGGAAAGGTGTCAAGAGGATGGAGCCAGNGCATGTGCGGTTGCCAGGGCGGCCGTCTCCGGTGAAGGTTTAAAATCTGCGGGACATGCGCAGTGCCGGTTCTGGCCCTGGCGAGGGGGACACGCCACATTGGAACGGCGAGCGGAGCGCTCCGGGCAGCGCCGGGTACAGTTTGCGCCGCATTCGCTTCCTCCCGAGCCGCGCTCGCCTCGCCCGGCTCTGCCTCGGGCCGCCCTGCCGCCCTCGCTCGCCCCCTCCTCCCCGCGACACATGCCGCTGCTGCCGGGCCGCTCCTAGCGCCGCTGCCGGGCCGAGCGAGCGAGGGAGCGGGCGGCGAGCGGGCGGCGGCGCGGAGCTCTGGCCGGGCGGTGAGGGACGGCGGCGGCGGGCGGGCGTGGATGGATCCCCGCGTGGCCTGGATCCAGCCCGAGCAGAAAGGACCCGCGAATGCGCTGTGGATGCAGATCTGGGAGACCTCGCAGGGCGTGGGGGGCCGGGGCGGCGCCAGCTTCCCGCACTACCTCTGCCTCAACTCCCCGGCGCTGGACTCCGCCGCCTCTCCGCCCCGCGGGCACGGCTGCGTGCGGCTCGGGGCGCCCGGCGCCTGCTGCTCCTCTTCCTCGCCGCCTTCGCCTTCGCCTTCCCCGCCGGCCCTGCTGACCGGACTGGTGCGCGCTGTCCCCGGCGGCCCCGCGGCCGTGAACGGCGGCGGCGAGGGAGGGCGGCGGCTGCAGAAGTCGCCGTCCGTGTCCTCCTCGTCCTCCTGCTCGTCGGTGGAGTCCGGCACCGAGAGCCCCGGCTTCTCCTCCTCGGGATCGTGCAGCGGTGGCGGAGGCGGCGGCTCCTCCTCTTCCTCCGGTGGCCCCCGGGCGGTGGCGGTGGCTCCTCCCGGGCTGCTNGTGTGAGTAACTACACACTGGAACAGGTTGCCCAGGGTGGTTGTCGAGTCTTCCTCACCGGAGATATTCAAGAACTGTCTGGATGCAGTCGCCTGCCACGTGCTCTGGGATGCGTCTGCTGGAGCAGGGAGGCTGGAGCACTTCCAGCCCGACCCATTCCGTGACTCTGGGAGTTCCGGAGCTGCCGGCCCCGGGCCGGAGCTCCCGCCGCCCGCGGCGGAGCCGAGGCACGGNCGGGCGTGGATGGATCCCCGCGTGGCCTGGATCCAGCCCGAGCAGAAAGGACCCGCGAATGCGCTGTGGATGCAGATCTGGGAGACCTCGCAGGGCGTGGGGGGCCGGGGCGGCGCCAGCTTCCCGCACTACCTCTGCCTCAACTCCCCGGCGCTGGACTCCGCCGCCTCTCCGCCCCGCGGGCACGGCTGCGTGCGGCTCGGGGCGCCCGGCGCCTGCTGCTCCTCTTCCTCGCCGCCTTCGCCTTCGCCTTCCCCGCCGGCCCTGCTGACCGGACTGGTGCGCGCTGTCCCCGGCGGCCCCGCGGCCGTGAACGGCGGCGGCGAGGGAGGGCGGCGGCTGCAGAAGTCGCCGTCCGTGTCCTCCTCGTCCTCCTGCTCGTCGGTGGAGTCCGGCACCGAGAGCCCCGGCTTCTCCTCCTCGGGATCGTGCAGCGGTGGCGGAGGCGGCGGCTCCTCCTCTTCCTCCGGTGGCCCCCGGGCGGTGGCGGTGGCTCCTCCCGGGCTGCTGGGCAGCGGGGCCGGACCCGGGGAGTTTTTTAACTTCCACGAGAACAAAGTGAACGCTGTGAATGGGCACCACCAGCCGCCGCACCCGGCGCGCAGCCCGCACCCGCCCCCGGCGTCTCCCCAGCAGCACCAGTACCACCCGGGCCGCAGGAAACGGGAGAATAAAGCCAGCACCTATGGCATGAATTACCTGCTCTCGGGCAGCCGCGGCGTCGCCGTCAACAACTCCCCCCACCAGCAGCGGCAGCCGCCTCAGCCAGCGCTGCAGAGCCCCGGCACCCCCTGGAAGACCAGGAAATACAGCCCGGGCGTGCAGGGGTGAGCAGCCGGGGCCCGGGGGCTGCCGCAGCCCCAGAGGGAAAGGGGGCCTCGGCCGCCTCCCGCGGCCCCGCCGGGAAGGGGGGCGGTGGGTTGGGGTCGCACGGACTCCTCCGGAGCCGGCCGTGGCAGGGAGGCCGATGGTAGGGGATGGCGGGGCACAAACCCGTGCCCTTTTGTAAATCACCTTGGTGTGTGCCGGCTGGGTGGCTCTTGGCCGAAGCAGCGATTCACGCCGTGCCGAGGAAGCCGTAGATACAGAGAGTTAGGCCTTACCTTGTAATAGGTTGAGAGGTGAAGTTGTCAGGCCATTGTCAGAGGTCACCTGCAATAATTAAAGCAGGATGTGTGCAGGATGCTTGTCAGAGCTACCAGGTGTCAATTCACATTGTAAGGGGGAAATGGAAGGCTTCTGTTCAGAGGAACTCACAACCCTTGTGTTAATTTTTAAATGCTTCTGCTTAGGCTGCAGCAATCTGGTTAGCTTGGGGAGGGTTAGTAACATTACTTGAAAGGGAGGTGCCGAGTTGTGTCTGAGATAGGCATGAAAGTCATTGTGGTCTTAGAACATTTCTCTCAAGTGCGTTTTAGCTCTAGGATAGGTTGAGCCAGCCAATACCTGTACAGAAATCTTGTCTTTTTGAAGGAAATGCTTTTATGAAGCTTACCCTATCTTGTAAGCCATACCTTTCTTGTATAAATAGGTAGTTAGAAAGGTCGAGTATTCAGTTTGATCTGATTGGCATGGAGAAGGGACTAAAATTGAACAAAGTGTGTCTGGGGTGCTCTATGAGATTGCTGTGTTTCACCTGTCAAATTTCATTCAATCAAGGGGAAACGTTACTTTCTAAAGTTAAGGTTATGTTATTCTTGGAAAAAGTGCTAGCTGCATTGACTGACTGTAGCAGATTTCTGATGTCGCTTCAAAAATAGTTTGTTGGAACATCCTAACATCAAGACCCTTGGATGCCTGTGGAATAAAGGCACTGCATATTTGTAGCGGGGAAATAGCTAAAGATAACAGGGTATGAGCTGGGGATTTTAAAGTGAGAGATTTAACTTAAGGACAATGTCTTAATTTTCTCTTTTGTGTAGTACTGTCAGGTGCTGAGTATGTTAAAAGTTATGAAGTATGAAAATATATTTATAAAGTTCTATTTTTGCAAACCATAGCCTCAAGAGGGGGCGGACAAGACTTGTGACTACTGCTTTTTAATTCCAGATTGACAGTGAAAATTAAAATTTCTTACAGGAAGCTAGAATTTGAATCTTTTAAAGGTGTCTTGTGCTAGGAGCTTTGAGTCCTCTACTAAGAAGTTTGTATGTCTCAAGTTCCAGTAGTACCTTTAAAATAGTGTGAAGTGTTTATTTTCATAGAGATGCACTGAGTTAACTTTTTAATTTAAGTCAACTCAGTGTATGTGAGGCAGATGTGCAGGCAGGTGGAGGAAGGAGCAGCCTGAGTTCACCCAGCAGGTGAATATGCCCATATGGCAAATGGCAAACCTGTCAATCACATCCAGGCGTTGTAAGTTCTGTCCTGTGGCTGTTAGGAAGCACCACCTATGCCATTCACATATCTTTGTTTTTCATCTTCAGTCCTTCTGTTTTCTTTTATCTTTCCTGTAATAATGGCTATGCCACTTTTCAAGTATGAGTTTATAGAGAATCCATATGCAAGAAAATTGTTTAGCTGAGATTCAATTGCACTATTCAGTTCCGTAATGTAGGTGGTTCTTTTGCTGATGTGTTAATGACAAGTTTTTTGCTTAATATCTTTGAAAGTGGAAGCTGTGTTTCCTGATCTTCTGTCAAGGATCTCTTTTACAGAAGTGGGACCTGATTCTGGCAGTGGGATACCAGTAACTGCAGCATATGTGATCCTGTAGTTCCAGAGCATTCCTTAAAGTAGCAGGGAACTAACTAGTGCTGAAGGCGAGCATGAATCTTGAAACCATAGACCTAAATATGACAAGCAGTTTCTGCCTTAAAATTTGAGTTCTGTTACCCAAGGTGAATCTTGGACAAATGTATATTCTTAAACAATTTTCTGTTTAGTGCTAGTAATTTTTTATGAGGTGCTTGCATGATTGAAATAAGAATACTATCGCTGATGGAGTGGATTTAGGTATCTCTCTTCCGCAGTAATTCCTGTTTAGTAGTGAGCTTAACTTTTTCCTGAAGCCTGGCTGGTGTGTTATTTGGCAATTCAGATAAAAATGCAGTGAAAAGCCTGGGATGGGGTCAGATCCCTACAGGAGTTTCTTGTGGATCCCTTATGTTCCTTTAGTTGCCTGCTGTTCCCTGGAACTGTCAGCCTGGTCCTGAAGTATCACTTCGATAACTCATCATCTGCTGACAGAGCATCTTCAGTGTTGCTGTGCTGGTATGTCCAACTGTTGAAAAATGTGATCCTGAAAATCTTCAGCTGCAGTCTGGTTTGAGCATTGATTATAGGATGTAGGACTTGATCATAGGCGCTCTTATGCTCACCCTGTACATGAATGGTAGAGCTTACTCTGCTGTGAATATTGTTTGTCAGAGAATGCTTTTCTAAAACATGCTGAGATTTCCAAGTGATACGCAGTGGCTCACAGTGTTACTGTATTGTCTTTTGGTAACAGAATCTCTTAGCCCTCTCCCAGGCTGCAGTTGTACTTCTGATGAATTGCCTGCGTGCTTTGAAGTAGTACTGTGCTCTCCTGCTTTCTCATTCAGAGCTGAGGATGGTCTGTAGCACTGAAAGTCATCGTTTTATTTGCACTGCTTGTAGTCTGTGGCTTTGTGATGGTAGGAGTAGTGATGTTTAGGAATGCTGTATAAACACTGTGTTTTCTTTATTTTATATACAGCATTCCTTTCTTTCCAGTGGCCTCATGCTTCCACCACTTTGATAGCAGCATAAAAATCTTTGTAAAGGAAATTTTTCCCATAGAACATGAGCGTGAAAAGCTGTGTTTGATTAGATTTCATCCTAAAGCTGTGCTTTTGAGTGCCCTAGATTGTCGCCTGTTATGCTTTTACAGAATTTTGGAAGGTAAAGAGTGAGGAGATTGAAGCCATATTTATTCCAGTGCTTTAGCAGAGTGATTAATATAGCAACAGTGTAAATTCCTGTGTGCCTGGGTTTAGTTTAGGACCACAGATAACAAAATGATTGGTTTCAGATGCAAGGCAGAGAAGTGTCCTTTGATATTATGAGGTTAATTCAAACTGCTGTGACTGATGTTCAGAACTACATGTTATTTCTTCATTCTGTAAAGTGTCCTCTTGTGTGGTCAAAACTACATCTAGCCTCTTAGGGTGTGCATTCTTTGTTCAGCAAATACCATCTCTTTCTGTAAAGTCAGTATCTTAAATATATCTGAATAATTTAAGCATCCAGTGAGTTTAAAAGTGCTCGAATATTACTTCAAAAGACCGCATCAAGCTATTCTAAACTTTTTGCTAAGGCCTCTGCTGCTTTTGTTTGGATGCACAGGTAATAGACTATTTTCTCTGAAGATGTAGTTAATAGCTTATGAATAGTGAAAAATCACATCAGATTTAATTATTTTGCTTCTTAATATGAATTTAACAAAGTAAGTAAAGAATTAAAGCATTTTTAACAATATGAGTCTGTTCTGCTTAATATTTTCAGCTAAGTGTTCAGTCTAATTGTAGATGTTGAATGAGATTAGTGCTGAAATACCTGGCATATCTGCTTGGCACGTTACAGTGCTGTGCAGAAACAACAGAACTGGCTTGTTGAGGATTAGTTTGGATACCAGAACTGTTATGATACATTGGAATGGTGCTCTGCTTGGACTAATTAGTGTTGCATAGTGTCTGATGACTTCCTGCATTCATTTTTTCCCCTATATAGCTGTTGTCTTTAACTCTCTCTTGATAATGACACACAAATTCTGCTGTAGAGTACAAGAGCACCAAGACCTCCACATTTCTTTATCCTGAAGGAGATTCAGGGCAGCATTCCCTGATGAATACAGCAGATACTTGGGGAGAGTTCTCATAAGCAAGGTAAGCTTATGGCAGTGCTTCCACAGAAGACTTGCTAAAGTGTTCACCAGTTTGCAGCTGAATGATACTGCGCACAAAAAGTGATGTCCAGAGATACAGTGGTGCACCTGTATGCTAAGCCCATATTAGGTCGTCTTTATTTCTTCACCTGTGTGCAGTGTTTCTAATTCCAGTCTTACAGGGTTTTTTTGCATTTTTGATATATTTCAGAGCTTTAACTAAGATAAACTTAATTACAGTTTAGTGCAGTGCACTATCAGAAATCCATTGCATTCAGAACTGCATAGCTCCAGTTGCATGTTTGTCAACCCTTGCTTCTTATCTTTCTGTCAGATACAAATTAATGTGTGGGCATGCCACATTGTCAGCCCCTTCTGCAAATTTTGTTTTCTTGTACTTTGAGCTGAAAGAATGTAGACTTTGGAAATGCTCGGAAGCCTCTACTGTCTGCAGTGAGATATCCAGCTCTTGTAAGGGCTTTAGGGGCCTTCTTAACTCCTCCCTGTGCTTAACAGTGCTCTCTTGCTCCAACACCTTCTAGTAAAGAATCAACACAATGGGCTGTGCTTTACCCACGCTGCTGTCCAATCCTTGGTGTCTATCTGTGGTGCTAGGTGGACACCTGTAGTGGAGGTGTTCATGTAGGAGGCAGGTCGTGCTGGCATGGTACACTCAATTCTTATTTTGCTTGACTGTCAGGTCAGGGTAGAACTAGGAGTTCCGTATGCTGGAGTGTATGCAAGGAGAAGTGTGGAAGTAGTTGCCTGTTAATCATAGTAAATTTCTGGAGAGAGCATCAGGATGTAGTTAAATGGATTGTTTTCATGCCTGAAGGTTGGTGTGAAGGAAAGTTCCAGGGTAGCTGCTGGATGAATTGTCAGAAGAACAGAACATCTCTTTTTCTCTGTGGTCAAGTAAGTTGCCTTGGTAAAGCACAGTTTCCATGCAAAGTGGATACCTAGTGTAGAGTTAGAGACTGCTGCTTTGGGGAGTGGAATGAAAGGAATGTTTTGGCAGCAGTAGGCTCCAGAGTCACCAGAGGTACTAGAGTTCAGAAAGGCTGAGCTACAGTAGTAAAACATGAGAAGGCCTTCCATGACAGGTGCTCACATCTGTGTGTAAAGGAGAATGGGACATGTTTGGAGCAGTTTAATCCTGGCATCAGCTTCATGGTGTTTTTGCCAGTTGTTAGGCTTTGGCAGTAGAGACAGCTGGCACTAACAACATCAACAGCTGTACTGGGTGAGACCCTTAGAGGCCAATGCCAAGTATTGGGAAAAGAATATATCAACATCAGCTTGTGGTGATATTTCCTGGAAGTATCTCCCAGCTTTAAATTAGCTGTGGTTCTTGGACTACCTGGGCTATAGGCGGTGCATTGTTATGCCTATTGTAGATTTTGTCTTGTCTTGATCTTTTATGATCTGGGATTAGCAATGACCTGTGGGAAGATGTTCCTCAGTAAAGCTGTGCATTATGTAATGATTTTTTTTTTTTTATCCTGAGGCTGTCACTGGGGTTGTAGTGGCTGCCAGTTGCAGGTCTGTGCATTACAGAGGCAGACCATGAGTGCTTTTTGCAGGGGACTTGAGAAAGGAGGAGGTGGGAGGCTGAATCACCTGACAGTTGCTTGTTTTCTAGTCTGTTAAATCATTTCTTGTATTGAAAATGTTTCCTGCCTCTAGATGTTTTATCTCCTCTGTATGCTTTGCAGTCCCTGTTTTATCTTTGGGACTCACATGAACCACACCTGTGTGTGATAGTGTCACAGTATTCCTGCATCTTGGGCTATCTTGTTCTACCTTGTACTTGGTCTCCTGATTACTAACATGGGTCTTCCCTTATGTTTTTGTGCTTTGAAGCTTCACCTGTGGTCTTTCTTTAATATGGAAACTAAGAGTTCCAGCTGCTTGTTTCCTGTTTAAAACAATTCTTTAACTATATGAAGGGTCTTCCCCCTCATCCCATGTCAGCTTAGTTTCATCATAAGCCTGGATAAGGGTGTGTGGGGCCATTGTCAAATGCCATTTGGAAATCCAAGAAAATAATGATTTTCCTGTGTGGTTCTCTGATTCTTCCAAGTAGCTGTGAATGTTTTTTTTTTAAGACACTACTTCCATTTCTGATAGTTATGTTAGCATCTTGATATAGTCATAGCTATTCATTTATTGCATTGATTCTACTTTAGGCTACTTTGACTATTTTGAATGTCAAAGTTAATCCTTTTAAATTAAAAAAAGAAAGAAAATTGCTTATTGTTCTGGTACAAATGCAGTATCGAGTGTGACTTTTGGTGAATACTGAATTACCAGGGATAGGTTTTGCTGTGAAGTATTTTCTATTAAAAAGTTTGGGACAAGTTCTCCCTTCATAGTTGTAGATCAGGGAAGTCTCTGAGGAATTAAAAAAAATAACAGCTTCTCTACATATCATGCATTGGGTTCACTTAACTTTCTCTGTACTGATCACTTAATTCACTTAACAGAAGCAGGTTTTTGGGCTCTTGAACTAGTTTAGCCTTTCTCAATCATAGCTTTGCATCTCGTTAAGCTGTTCCTCATAATCGTTTTTGATATCCTTAATCTTCCAATCCTCTTTTCCTGCTTTGTACATGACTTCAGGATTTCTGAAGACATCTCCTGATGGAATCCTATGACAAAGTAGTAAAAGCTCTTTTTTTCCCCTAAAACCTGATTAGTGATGCGCACTAAACAACCAGTGTGATACCTTTACGCACAGAATCACACACAGAATCAGTATGTTGGAAGAGACTTCCAAGATCATCAGATTTAGAAGTCTCTGAAACACATTGTTCTTTTGGTTATGATTTTAAAGGACCTTCCTATATTATATGGCAAACTACAGCAGTACTTTTATCCAGAAAAGACTTTTCTAGCTTTTTTTGCCTTTCAGAGATGCTGACTTTGAATGTGGAGGGTTTGTTGCCAGTAGTGCTTTGATGGGTGCCTTTTGAGTTAGAGTCTGCTGGTCAGAATTATGTCAAGAGTTGCTTCTCTTTAATGTTTTTGTGGCTAACCTTATGTAATGAATACCTGATCTACATGGGCATAATTAGTCTGTCATCACTAATATGTTTCTGCTGTTGCAATCTGACTTGTCTGGGATGTTAATCACTTGCTATCTTTGAGCATTTGGAAAAGAATGGTATTAAGACAGGAATTTTGGGGCTTAGTGGTTCTATTTATTGGCATAGCAAGCTTGTCCCAAGGTTTAACATATGGCATTCTCTTTCACTGGTGCAACAAAATGGTTGTGATGTTTTCTTGGTGGTGTGGGGAAGTCCATCAGTCCAAGTCAGGAGTAATGCACTTCAGAAGCTTATGTAGCAGATCTACATTGCCGTGTATTAAATTGGAGGTGTACATCTGCTTATTTTTAATTTTTTTTATGATACAGCTTTTTCAGAGTCCATCCAGCCATTAATAAGGTAATTGGTTGAGTTTTATTGGATGGGCATAGTTTACGAAAATAGATTAGTTTCTGATTTTCTTCAAAATGCAAACAAATTCTGTTTACTTAGGTTTGGAAATTTGCAGTGTAAATCAGTCCAGCAAACGTAGTTTCTTGAGTGCATCAACTGTCAAGGTGTTAAGAGGTAAAATCTAATTGGCAAGAAACCTAGTCTAAAATTAGGATGGGCTCTGATGGGCTTGACTGTGGGGCAAAGAGAAAGCTTAGAGAGGACATAAGAATAATACGATCTCTTGTGGAAAAGGTACAACATAAACTACTCTTTGTTCTGTGGATGAGAACAAAGTACTTTTTTCTTCCAATCTCTCCTTTGTAGCTAACTTGCAAAGTGAGCTCAATTCTTATTTGAGCTTGGTATTTTACAGCTCTGATTCATAAGTTCTATATAGTTGAGATTTTTTTTTTAATTCGGCCAATCATTGTAATTTGCTGCCTTCCATACAATTTGAGCGACAAAGGTAATTGCTGTATGAATAATATAGAACTATGAGACTGATCTGGTGCGGCAGTACGGTCTGTGAATGTAGTGCTGCGTTTTCGTAGTTTCTCTCATCTGTAAGCTTAGAACATTGCATAGGGCATAGAGTAGTACTGCCTGAGCCTTACTGGTGTTGAGGAGGACTAGTATGCAAAGGTAAAGGCATCTGATGGGTGTTATGAGTGGGAATGTAAAGAATTGTAGTTCATTTCTTCTTGGTCATAGTTGTATTTTAGGCCCTTNGAATGGTATTAAGACAGGAATTTTGGGGCTTAGTGGTTCTATTTATTGGCATAGCAAGCTTGTCCCAAGGTTTAACATATGGCATTCTCTTTCACTGGTGCAACAAAATGGTTGTGATGTTTTCTTGGTGGTGTGGGGAAGTCCATCAGTCCAAGTCAGGAGTAATGCACTTCAGAAGCTTATGTAGCAGATCTACATTGCCGTGTATTAAATTGGAGGTGTACATCTGCTTATTTTTAATTTTTTTTATGATACAGCTTTTTCAGAGTCCATCCAGCCATTAATAAGGTAATTGGTTGAGTTTTATTGGATGGGCATAGTTTACGAAAATAGATTAGTTTCTGATTTTCTTCAAAATGCAAACAAATTCTGTTTACTTAGGTTTGGAAATTTGCAGTGTAAATCAGTCCAGCAAACGTAATTTCTTGAGTGCATCANTCTCTGATCATACTGGGAGAAGTCTGTCTCAGAATGCATTATTGCTTTCACACACTCTCTCTCTGTGTACACATATATATACATATCTTGATATATATCTCCTTTATTTCACTGAACTGTGTTCCTTAGTTTTAGACTGTGAGACCTATGGACTGATTTCAACTAATGAATGCATCCGATTATTGTAGTGTGAGATTTCACCTGCATTTCCACGATAATTCAATTGTGCTTTTCCCTAGTCACTGGTGAAGGTACAGATTTCCGAAATACGTGCAGTGATTGATGTGCATTTCATCATTTAGTCACAAGACAGTGAAGTCACGTGTTTTGGAATTCATGCTTCATTGAAGGAATGTATTCTATGACTTTTAACCTTTATTTCAACAGAGATTCTTTAGGGATGTTGCCTATACTTCCCCATTTCTTTACCTCCATTTTCTGCACTCGCCTAGTGTTAGACCCCCATGCTTTAGCTGTGGCATCTGTTCTTTCCTTTTATAAGGATTCTTGGATAGTGTGTTAGCCGTCAGCTATAAAAATATTTGTTCTAGTAAGTAAAGAATATGTTTTTAAAAAGCGTTAGTTATTTCGCATAAAAGATGCAATCATGTTTCTATCTCTTCCTTTAGAATAAATTACTGTACTTTGTAGCGTAGTCATGTTGAAAAGGAACCAGATGCTTACTTGATGGAACAAAGTCTCTGTAGCTTTTCATTTACCTTCTAGTTTGTTGATGATGATTGAGAATTTCGTTTCACTGCATCAAAGTTAGCCCTTGAAGTAATAAGTCAATCATATGTATAATAATGGTTGCTGTAAATGAGTAAAATGGATGATCTCCTTTCTTAGAAGCCTGCCTTCGAGGAAAAGCATTGCACAAGTCTGAAAATGCCACCTGAGTGCTATTTTAACCTAGGGACTAGAAGAGTGACTGCCTTTCCTAAAACAGTAGAAGGGGTGATTTTTTGATAAACAGAAGATGTTAAATTCTGTTGCAGTAGTTCAGTCTCTAAGCAGCAGATGCTTGCTGTGCTTAGCAGTAATAATATCAGTAAATGGTAGGTTCCTCCTGGCTGTTAAAATTAGCAACCTGAATATTGTAGCAAGTGCAAGTAGTCTCTCTTCTGCATCCCTGTGTTCTCATCTTTGCCATCTTATATTAGGTAAGTTACAGTTACAGCTTACCAACAAGTTTCTTTCCCGCTATTTCTATCAATACAGTAATACCATCTTGTGAAAAAGTTGACTGGAAGGCCTACATTTGCTAGTAGAGTAATACAATAAGCATTTTAAGATGTTACAGGAGACGGCTAGCTGCTGTGATGCTGTTGGGAATCCAAATTCTTTAACAAGCCAGAAGAAAATTGAGAAGACTGACTTGGCTATACGTTGAAGGAAGTTCTGTAAAAAAAAGAGTTAGGATGTTACTTGTATCTGCATGTATGTCATGTGCTGCAGATGGAAATTGTATTCCTAATGGTTAAAATACTGTCACAGTCCTGACTTAAGAAGTGCTTATGAAAATCATAGAGGCTACATGGACAAAATACTTAAGTAAAACTATCCCTGTATTGGCTGGCTGAATATTCCACTGTTACCTGTTTTTTTCAGACACTGCATTATTCTTTCAGCTAGTAAGAAGTTATGCTGGGATTAGTCCTGAACAACATACAGGATCTTGTTTT